>CALYDF020002353.1:0-66948 GCA_944474145.2 Dicrocoelium dendriticum | reverse complement strand
CCGAAACGACTTACAATGCGAAGCCGTGGAGGATTCGGACTCGCAGTTCCCCGACTCTCTTTGGTGCCGGTTGCAGTTACAAGGCAGGGACGCTTGCCTTATTTTCTTGGTGTACCGCGCCCCTAACTCAACACCCGAAACCGATTACCACCTAATGGCTGCTTTAAGGTGCAGTTCACAACAAAAGTACACTCACATTCTTATCATGGGTGATTTCAACGTTCATGGTTTAGAAGCACCTGCCACGATCGGAGAACAATTCAAAACCGATTTAAAAAATCTAGTAAATAAGGTCCCTCTTTACAATCACATCACTTTGCGCACTCGGTTCAGAACTGGTAACAGGCCATCTTTGCTGGATCTTGTGCTTACCAACGTGGAGCATATGATAGATGCGTTGGGTTTAGACTGCCCGTTGGGTCGCAGTGATCACGCAGTCATCAGTTTCAACTTCTTCTGCTATGCATAATATCTTAATGATAATGATGATACTGTGCGAACCATCACAAGGTACGACCGACTCGCCCAGTTAGTCAGCGCCACAACATGTTCTTTCCTCGAAGAAAACCTCCGGAAGTCGCCTGGCTCGAGTTGCTAAACAAATTAAGTCAGCTGATTGCACAGGCTTCAGAGATAAAAGCTTGCAATAAGTGCAAATCAGTTTCTTTCGTTACGAGCAGAACCCGAAAATGGATGACAGTACGCAACGCAGCATGGCGAGTGTACAGAGAAGCTCCATCACCAGAAAATTGTGACAACTACTTAGCCCAACGTAACCACTGCACTCAACTGTTAAGAGAAGAGAAAGGGACCTATCAGCAGAACATCGCAAAAAGCTTCAGTGCTAACCACATACTGATGTACAGACATGTTAATAGCCTACGAAAGGTGAGGCAAGGATTTCCTCCACTCAAGACGGCTGATGGTCCAACAAGCACGTCTATGGAATCTGCAAACGTGCTGCAGATGCAATACGCCCCCACGTTTCAAGGAGTCTTGCCACCAAGCAATCTACCAAGCTTTGTATTCTGCTCACCAGGACTAACCCACATCAGTTTTACCGCAGAGGCTGTATTGCAAAAGCTGACTTCTCTACGCAAACACAGCTCGCCGGGTGTAGACACCATTCGTCCAGAAGCATTGGGAGCATCAGCAAGCCAAATGACAGGACATCTAGCTCAGTTTTTTCAGCACTGCTTAGACCAGAACCAAGTTCCCGCCATGTGGAAGCTTGGAATAATAAGCCCGATTCACAAAGGTGGAGGCAGAACTGATCCCTCCAACTACCGACTAGTAGCCCTTCTTTATATACTCTCCAAGGTCATGGAATCCATAGTTGCCGATGCACTGGTGTGCTATCTGGAAAACTGCAAACGCATCACTCCTGAACAGCACGGTATCCGTCGACAGCGGTCATATACAACGAATTTACTAATCGCACGCAGTAGTTGGACGGAGGCAGCCAATGCTGGAGAATGTGTTGATGTGATCTACCTGGATTTTTCCAAGGCTTTCGATCGTCTAGATCATCGGATACTACTATGCAAGCTGCAGCATTACGGGATCGGAGACACCCTTTTAAGCTGGATCGCCAAGTTTCTACATCAACGGCAATTAGTGGTCAGAGTTCGGAGCGCTTTATCGGATCCCATACAAGTTGAGTGTGGTGTGCCGCAAGGTTTGGTTCTAGGTCCGCGTTTGTTTTTGGTGTTTATAATTGACCTTGCACAGGGAATCGCTTCAAAATTCCTAATGTTTGCCGATGATATCAAGATCTGGCGCAGGATTCAGGCGATCACCGACTAACGTGTGGTTCAGAGTGATTTAGATCCGGTGTATCAATGGTTGAACCAAAACTTATTACATTTCAACGTCAGTAAATGCAAGGTGCTTTCCATTCGACATCAGAGCAGCTACTCATACCGACTCGTGACTGATGTACTGCAACAAACAACTCTAGAACGTGACTTGGGTGTCCTGGTTCAAGATGACTTGGGTTGCTCCAGGCAATCCGAAAAGGCCTCGAGGACCGGGAACCAACACGTGGGGCTGTTGAGGTGGGCCTTTGGACAAATAAACAGATCCATATTTCGACAAATGCTCAGTGCGTATGTTCGCCCCTATGTCGAATATGCAATTCAAGCCTGGCATCCATGGCTGAAACACGACCTTAATGCACTGGAGCAGCCTCAACGCCTGGCATCTAAGAACGTAATTGGAATGCGCAATCTGTCCTACCAGGAGAGGCTGCGACGACTAGGATTGTTCATTGGAAGCTATCGCAGACTACGAAGCGACCTGATTATGACATACTTGATTCTGCGAGACCCACATCATGTGTGCCGCCCTTTACTGCAACTCAGCAGCAATACAAACCTGAGGGGCCACTCATTAAAACTCGCAGAAAAATACAGTCGTCTGGAGTGCCGCAGAAATCTCTTTTCCATCCGTGTCTGTCACCCGTGGAATGCTCTCCCAGAATTGGTCGTCTCTGCACCGACACTAACAATATTTAAAAGACGGTTGGACAATGCACTCATCCACTTACGCTTTGTTACTGAACACTACGTCTCCATCCTACACCTGGAGTTTACCATGGAATTATTTGTTGTTAACTGTGGATGCTGTGAATCTAAGAGGATCGCAGGACTGCAGCGAAGCAAGCGACAAGTCCTTATTTTCATATTTAAAGTATTAACTATTTTACTATTCTTATAATCATTATTGTTATGTTGATATCCCCTGCAACTTTCTAACGGGACTTGTAAAACAAAGCTTCTTAACTCGTATAAATTCATTGTTCATTGTTCATTGTTCAAATTCATGTAAGCATTGATTTGTCCCTATGCCCTCACAGTCTCGCTCACCGCCGAGAAATACTGTTCTTTTTTTTACAACAGTTGATTCCCTCCACTAGTTTGAATAACACAATGAGAAGACGATCACTGATAAATGCACCCATTTCGTATTGTCTCATCAGTGCCAATACAATAACTAGTAATTATCTTGTACAGTCCCAAGGGTATCCGGGGTATCCTTAGGAGCTGAAGGGTCTCACTTGCACCCCTATGACTTAGTGCGTCTGAGGTCCAATTGGCTGAAGGCGACGGACTATCCACGCAAACCTACACACCTTCACAAGTGACTGACGTACGCACGGAACAAATCATGTTGAATGTCCCTCAAATTATTTCTGTTGCCCAAGAGGACAAGTTGGCCGGGAAATGGTATAGTGCGTCTTCAAACTGGGAACATCCTCTCAATATTCGTTGCTTGCAACCACAAGTTAAGCAGCGAAATTGGTCGCTTTTACAGCGCAAGCTTTTCACAAAGCAATCATTCAATTATCTTGTTATATACATAGAGAATTTCACGCGAATAATTGCATGAGAATGATGCATGAACTTCTGTGCAAATGAGAATTTCATACTAGAATCCTATAGAAAATAGTTGCTCATATCAAATTTGCAATTAACTTTGGTTTCTAAAATGATGTTACTTATTCATTATTTAGCTCTTAAACGCGGCTCAAAACTGACACAGTAACAAAATGTGGGCAGCTGTTTATTTGTACGTAACTAACCAGAAGTAATTTATAAAAATTGTTAAAAAGTCATTCTGTTTAATGGTGCGTTAAATCCACGCCGGAGTTGCTAAATATACCAAGCAAAACGATGGAAGAATTTAATGCTTCTCTTAATCACGCTAGTCCCTCTTACATGTTTCTGAGTTAATGTCATCCCCTTAAAGTAACTTTCATTTGAAAAAGAAATAAAGAACGTTGTATATTTACCGACAAACCATACAGGGCATTTCTAAAATAAATTCTCAGCCAAATTACACCATTCACATAAGTTAATTTGGCTGCATCGTGTTCGTGGGAACACGCAAATTTGTTTACATAGTTTGCAAAGTAAGAAGGTGATGACATAAATCGCCTGTCAGATGAATCATCATATGCAAGGTACAAGCAACTATTACGATATGCTGATAATCTATTTCCAGAGTTACGCTTCGGATGAGCTAACAAACATGATTCGGAAGGTAGAGGTTTAATTTTTTGAGCACTGTTTCCGCATATGTACCCTTATATATGCTTCCATAACTAATATAATATCATATATAAAATTTTCTTAATTCTCAGTAAAATGTAATGTTTCCAGTCCAGCTGACAATTGTGAAAAAAGTCTTAATATGTGAATATGCCTTGTTCCCCTGAGTAGAGTATCCGCCAAAAGTATTTCGTCGATGGCAGGGTAAGAATCGCTAGTCTCGATGTTACACACAACATGTATCCGCAAACGTGGTTAAAAGATAACTGCCTAACAAAATGCGGCAAACGCCACCCAGATGTCCATGATTTATGCCGAGCTCCACGAACCTTATATCCAGTTAGAGGCCACGGTGGGTTGTTCAGTTTGTCAAGCAGGCCCATGTGGTTATTAAGTATTCTCAAAAGCAGAGCACTACACCAAATTACTGAAGTCCTCAGAAGTGAATTGCTTGAGGAACCAGGGCCGGGAAAGCAGTTAAGTTGATTGTTGCTTCGAACAACCGCAATGGATTTTGTCTGAACATCCTAGTTAAGTGTTAATTAAAAACAGTAATTACCTCATCATTGTCAAGACGCACCTTAATTCACCATTGCCTGCGTGTGATGGATACGTAGTATGCAGCTCTCTACACTTATTGTGTATGTGTTTGTATCACAGCCTGGAGGCGCCGTCTGTTTTTAAGAAGATTATCAACGCAGTTTTTCCGCAGACATCACAAATTAACTCTTGTATGCACGATTGCTCATGCAGCGGCTTCTGTGCGATCGTGCCGACTAGCTACATAAGAACGGGAGGATCAGGGATAAAATTGTTTATTAGTAAAACTCACGCATGCTTGACAATGATAATAAACCAATACATAAAATTGTAAAAATTCTAGGGTTCGTTATCATTCTATTTTATAGAAAAACAGGTAATTCTGTCCACGCTATTTGTGCTAAACGAACCTTTTTCAGTAATTGGTCCTTACGTGCTGTGGGAAATATTCCTCTGATCTTCCAAGCAGCTTGCGAAACATTAGCCAAATAAACATTCAGACAAAGAAAATACACACTTAGCAACGGCTTCTAAAGTTGGGGTGGAATTATTATCGGGTATGTCGTAAAGTCCTGCATTAATTACAGATCGCGTATTCGAGTAAGATAAACTACAGAACATCAAACAAGTCTAAAACTCAATGAGCACCACAGGAAACTCAAAGTTCCAGACAATTTTGACATTGAGCGTAATTTTCCTTAGATGCGTTAAATTGACGTTGGATTTGTTTTGTGCGGCGTCCTTTAAATGTAAAAAGACAGTTACTTTGCATCTTACTTTTTAGATAGGAATCTGCAATTTAGATGGATACTGACACAGACATTTTGTGTTGATGCATCAGTATTTTCTTATTGGTGTCTTCCCAACCAACTAACGGACAAACAATTAATGCATTATTGTATGTTTCCAAAGAAGCCACTGTTCAATTTGCACCAATTTACAAGAATGCCAGAAGATTTCCGTAGAACATATATTGATCTTAGTTGTTTCGCTCAAAGCTGCGTGATGCCGATACCAAAGGAGTAAAATCACACTGTACGAACAGTATGTATTCAAGCAAACATAATATGGTTTTATTTATCCTACTTTACAGAACAAAGCGAAAATGGAGCAGCACATTTTTGCTTAATGAACTGGTAAGTTTGCTTTAATGACTAAAATAAGGTGTAATCCAAAGTAGCTGCTCGCATGATCAATCAAGATATGAATTATTATCTAGCGGCGCCAAGTTCCAGATTGCCTTTGCACATAAAGTTTTACAGTTGCTAAAATTTGAATGTTCGACTCCTTCGTATGCTAGGCACATGTACACTATTACCTCCTGCTCCGAAATGACAGCGCGAAAATTGGACACATAGCTACTTGTTCACTAAACGTGTCACATGTTAAAAACCACAATGGTTTTGATGAGAGGCCCCAAGACCAATGAGGGACATAATAACAAACGCCTAATTCGAGCAAATCACCAAATTTAATCAGTAGTGCAGGTTGGAATTAAGCTATTGCAGCCAATATGAGGACTGGTATAACTGCAAAAGGAAGCAGGGAATTGACATGACGCTTTGCTTCGAATTAGAAAAATGCATGACGTAGACTCAGTATATGTTAGTGCAAGTGTGTGATGTTAAAACAATGAGTAGTAGTGTGTTTTTGAGGAGTGTAAACGCGTTAGAGACGGAAAAGAAAGTCTTGAGGTTATGCAGCGTTCAGGTCGATCATTTAGATGTTTAATCCCAGGCACTATTGACGAGTGCGATGCAAGATTGCGGATGATTGGTGACTGTTTTTAAGGACAATAGTAGATAACCTGAAGACCAGCCGAAATATTTTAAGCAGCAATGTTTACAAACGTTTAAATGGCGAAAGATTTGTGCCCGGTTTTGTACACTACCTGCTGACATACCCAGAAATCGACTCCCATTCGCACAATGTGATCCGCATTATAAACTTCCTGATCAACACCAAACTACTACTCGTCAAATCCAGCCATATTTTCCAAATTTGACTTTGGCAAAAGTCTTTATGTTTCTTCGCAACAAATCAGCCCTAAAATGCTTACGTTTCATGGACGCTGCAGATACGAAACAACGCGTGACCACAGGGATTCGAGCGATTTCACAAGAGCCGTTTGTCGGCATTTGCCAACTGCTATACCAACGATGTCAGAAGTGGGTTGTGATTAATGGCGATCACTTTGTTTGCAGCATCTTTACTTTATTTTTATTCCATTTACCGAAATTTCCATGCATTTATTAGCAGTGATTTAGTACTGCGCTTCTAGTACAGCAACCTTGGTAACAATTGAACCAACTTTTGCGACGGGTGTGATCGAATCCCACCTCCGTCATTAAATTGTTACACGGAGGCGAACAACAAACATGGCTATGAATTAAAACGTTTATTTGAGTAAAGGTTACTAACAGCTGTATGCCAATGGAAAATGCAGCGTAGGTCAAGTTTGCTTGAGTTGAACTGACACTGGAATAAGCTAAGCAATTAACTGAAATTGCCAGCAGACCAATAGCCAGCCATACATACATACGCGCGCACATATGCGCTTAACCACCAGCGGCGACCCTCATCAACATATCATTACGAAGACATCGCATCGAGACAGAGCAACTAGTGCATTTCGAGTATTTGTCAGAGCAAGAATACCGCAAGGGAAAAGTACGGACCACTTAGTCTTCCCCATCGGAGTTACACGTAGATAATTTCGGAGAATTGCTTAATTGACATTTACCGACCTCCGGGGTTTCACCTTCCTTCTCCAGGATGTAGAAACTAAAAGAATCATATTCATAGCATTTAGTGATTAACGGCTACCACAAACTGTATTGCCAAGGCCAAACATGGATTAGTTAAGTTTAAGGCATAGGACCCCAACAATCGTCACTTGTTAGCGAAGACGCTTCCATGCTACCATTAGTTCCTGCCTTAAATCAAAGTCTAAAAGACCAAATTTGTGAGCACAAAAATGATCAGTTTTTGAAGAAATATGATAACCATTAAACTTATGTGAAATGTACTTTCCCCGACAAACATCGGTATTTTTCCAGTGTCGTTTCCAAAGAACTTAGCAATCATAGCAATGTGTCCTTGCGACAAGCATTACAGGTCTAGTCCAACATTAACTGTGCTCGGGAATATTTGGAATAAGACAAAAGGAGGTTCATTTATTTCAATCCATTCTAATGAGATACTTTTGCGACATATACAAAATCGCATCCATAAAACAGCCGTATCGCTACTGGCTTCATCTGCCACTATGAACTGTCCTGGACGCAGGAAAAATTTCGGGTTACAGGCGCACTTTCAGCTGATACTGCCAAACTGCACTTAAGATCTAAGCTGCTGTCGTCCTAATACCCCTTGATCTTTCCCGATCAATCCAGCTTCACGGCGGCTAAAGAGGCGTCACAAACCCGAACAAAGACAGCAGTATACTCTAGCCCCTGGAAATGACATGGTTTAAACAGGTACCTAGAGTTGAAAAGTGTCGGAAAAGAAGAGGATCTGAGGGTCGATAAAGAAAAAAAGTCATAAACTGCGCTTGAAAAGGCTATATGGCGCACAGGATCTGCACTAGGACGAGAAGCCGCATCAGCCGAATCAGCCAACTCAGATCGCAGCCCAGCTTCGAAACTCTGTCGCAATGGAATGTAATAGGGAATCTGCAACAACAAAAGGACAAAAAAATGAAATAGGAAAGAATGTGTTGTTAGGGGAACACTCAAACGACTTATCTTCATTTTGCGTTACAAGTATTCTCAATAATTCATCTTGAGTACGTTAACGAATTAGAAGCAAGAGAACAATGTTGCTGTCCAGCAACAAAGAATGATTCAGCAGTAATTCATCACATTCCACTCTAAGTCAACAGGCTATGGAAAGTGTGGAAAAGCAGAACACAGTGCTGTATCGACCTACTGTGTTTCTTCGGTGTTGCACCTTCCATCAGAATCCTGCCAGCTTCCTATCCCATGACCTCCGGACGCCAGCAGCTAGTGCCACTAAGCCATGGGTGACAGCAGCGGACCTGCATGATTGACGGTTGACCATGATATAGCTCATCTTTCACAGCCATCATTTGCTAGAATAGTTCGACTTGAATGACGATTTTGCTAAGACAACTGTACAAACCTGCCGAGATTACAAGTAGGTATGCAGTACAACTACTCGTATGCATCTTAGTGCCGTGTACGTGGATAAACTCCATACAGATGTCCACCCTTTGCGGCACTTTAATTCATTCTCACTTAAATGTACCCATCTTGTTTGCAAACTCAATCCCACGGTTGAGTTTTAAGTCGTTTACCTCTACTTGGAACTAGAATAGTTGTACTTAAAGAATGGCAATGGCTCCGATCGTCTAGCATCAGTCGTTTGAAGGGGTGCATCGATCACCTCAGTGAGTCTTTCAGAGATTATCTCAACCAGTAAAGGAACTGCGGCAATATTTCAATAATTTGGATACCGGTCAGAATAGCGCATGTAAATAAAAAGAATCCTAGAAGGTCCATCGCATCCTCTGTACGTCTGTCATGCTTAAAATCTTACACAGGTCACCTAGGCCTGAAATGTCTGAAAACGCTCTAGCTAATTATCTTCCTCAATTTTGGTATTAACTCTGGCGTAATAACTATATCTATATCTCGCAGTTCTATAAAATAAGGTTCAGTTAATCTGGTACGATCATCACCTACAGTTTGCTTTGCGAGGTCTTAGTGGCAATTGGTTGGTTAATAACTGCGCAGAATTTCGGTAACATTTGCTCCCAACTATGAAGCGGATGTTTGTTCCGAAAATGCGTTTGCTGCTTAAAATCGTCGCAACATAATTTCCCAAGAATTTCGGTCCAAAAGGCCGTAAAGAGAAAACATGTAAAAATGGGTGAATTGTAGGCAAATCGTTTCAAAGGGCATGTGTAAAAGTTTGCACATTAATAATTATCTCCTATGTGGATAACGTAACGGCGTTATAGGATTCGTGTATGCGTCTAGTTTGTGGAAAGTTTTGGTAAACATTGCCGTAGGCTGACGAAAGAGGAAAGATTTACGCAAATATATTGTAAAGTCAAAATTGGCATTGGAATGGGATTAGTAGGCACTAAGCAGGTTATTTATGATTATTGGGATTTTGGTAATAACAGGCATACGAACATTTCTGGATAGGCCAGCGATTATTTGCAATTTGCTTAGGCCTGTTATTGCGCCAGGAGAAGGCAAATGAACTGTTTGTTTGCGCGTGACACTGAGTTTGAATGACATGCTTATCCATCCTGTCATCGCTTCCGTTGTCTTACTTGCGAAACAAGAAAAATTAGGAGGAAGTTGTAATGAGAAGTCCTGGGGGTTCAAACTGCCGATATGTCACTGGTTGCACAAGCAAATTACATGTGAGCAAGCAGTTTAAACGCAAGTGACATCAAGGAAGATATAATCAAGTGGATTTGGGAGTGCAGCAAAACTTTTGCTAATGCTTCAACAAAAACACTGTCGCACTGGAAACAAATAAAATCAAGGTAAAGTGCGAAACCCAAGATAGGCAGAAGAGGATAAAGGAAAGCCTGGATTTCGAACCTACTGATGGGCCGTTGGGGTAAAACTGATGAATGTGATAGAAGACAAGGACAAATCTACAAAAGTATTTTTTGATTGTACTGAGACGATCATTTTCAACTTTTTGTTATATGCGCTCTTGATATTTCTCGTACGTTGGAGGATAGCCATGAGAAAATGCCTAAGGATAATTACCTCCCGGACTGACAAATTTTTGTTAAACAGTCTACTAATGCTGTACTCTGATGCGCAAGTGCAGATATCGGCTGGCAATTTGTTCCATATTCGGAGGTACCGATTGAGAAAGTGCTTGCTTAGATTTTTGTTTTCCAACGTTGTTCCACTAGAGACTTTTCTTTATCGCGCCTAGTGTACCTAGTTACTTTTAGAATTGACACATTAGTGCTGTGCGTGTAATCGTATTTCTGTATGACACTGTGAAAATGTTGAACTTTGTTAGCAGCCCCCGTTTAACGTCAAGGTTAAGTATATATCATTGCTCAAAGTAGAGTGGCCTCAAGCATATGCCTATGAGACGCTTAGTGAAATATTGTAGCACTTGCTCTGTAGCGATATGAATATACAGTATGCAAGTAAAACGCGAGCACACGGTTCATACAATGAACATATGGAACATCGTAGTGTAATTGGCTGAATATTAATGTCACACCTTGTTTTGCATTAGCTACTGAATAATACACGCTTTGAGAAATTAAGTGATCACGAATCACGAGGCTCTAGCTCACAACTAGTCTGGCGGCGATTTGCCGTCAAGGGTCATTGTGGTTAACACAGCAAGTGTAGGACTTGGTGCTGCATTTGTCAGTAGTGAATGACACTTTTCACGTGGTATGTCAAATTTAAAGTGCATGGACCTCAAGCTGTGTTTTCACTTGATTATCACTGGGACTGAAAGAAAAGAGCAAACTATTGCGATATCATCTGAAGAATGATTAAGTGGGCCGAAATTAATGAGCGAAAACATGTCATTCAATTTTAGTAGAAACGGCAGTGGAAGAGGAATACTGCCTAGTGTGAACCGCTGATAACGGACTTGGGTTGAGATTAATGATGGCGAATTTTGGCATCTGTGAGCGACCAGTGTGGTACATCTGCACTAAGCCAACAAAGCGATCCAACAACATAGGTCTGGAGCATAAAGAGAAAGCGCCTAGGAGGCACCTGATCGAAAGATTTGCGCATGTCAAGGTAGATTACGATAAAGTATACGATACCTTGAAGCGAGATAATAAGGTAAGTTAGAAATGCTAAGCTAAATGTGATGCGGGACCAGAAGTTCATAAAACCCTATTGTGAATAGTTTACCAAATTAACCAACAATAAGATTTCCATCGCTTTAAAGTTTGTGAGACACTCCATCATCTTTGATAAGTCTGCTAAGTGACGAAGGAGAGATATTTCACGTTAAAAACTGAGCAAGATTAGAGACGCGAAATAGTTATGTATTACGCACATTGAGCTGGTAAGACAACAGCATCTAGAGATAAAGTGTACAGAATCATTAGCAATTAGAATGTATCAGTGCAACAAGATTTTATGACAGCAGATGAGAAATAACTTGAACCTGCAAATCAATTGCTTTTACTGGACTTCATGCTAACTTGTATATCATAAATTTGAAATCGGGTATAGTTAAATTGATGCTTCCTGTGATATGACATTTCCACATTCGCGGGTTTGGTACTATCGTGTGAAGAGCCAGCGAAATATTCGTTAAATATTTCTTTTGTGTAAATGGGACCTTTCATCTTGCGATTATCTGTGGATAAATGAGCGAAGACGCCTAGGTTCTGCTTAGTTGTTTTGTTGCTTCATTAGTCGAATTATCTCATGTTTTCTCTTTTGGATACCGAGCGCTCACTTCTACTAACCAATTTAAACGCCTGATTGCCCCCCTTCATATTTATAGATAACATATGCTGCTGGAAGAAGAAACCTAATTAAATAGATTTACAATGCAGCTTGAATAGCTTTTTGAGCCTCATGGCTAATTTCTACTGCATACGTTCCCTGCAATTTATGGCTAATTTTTATATCTAACACAAATCGACTAGTCTGCCGCAATATGTTGATGACTAGTGAGAAAAATGTATCTTGTTGTGTGGATCTGATCAAGTTGAAGAACAACGTTGTCAACCATTCTGCCGGAGCAGAGGTATACTTCTGTCTATTGTTAAATTTGCTTTTGTATCTGTGTTAATATTGAATGAAAAGCAGAGCAATTCGTGACCAACGCCGGAGTAATGCTTCAGAATTTCGCTCTGATTTGTTGGTGTACCAAATATGAGGATCAGATTGAAATATGATTCTTTTTCATGGACACAATATGTAGAGTCTATTCGCATATATGCTTACTGAATAATAATCTTAAAAATATAGTACAGACATTCTTTGACAACTATTACAAATCAGGTAGCGTATTTTTCGGACGATAAGGCGCACTGGATTATAAGACGCTGTAGCAGTGAAGGCATCTAATTTCTTGTATGACGCGCACCGGATTATAAGGCGCATAAAGCGAATCGAACTAGTCGGATAGTTCAGACTTAATTCAACTCATTATCAATATATGTCAATATTGTTCATTTGTAACACACAGAAAACACAGAACAATTCCCTCACATTTTCAGCCATTTCTTTTCTACAAATCTGTCAAAATCTTCATCTTCAGTGTCGGAGTTGTACAGTTGGGGAATAGCGGCATCAAGCAAGCCCAGATCCCTCTCGCCATCATCGGAGTCAGTCTCGTTGCTGTTGCTTAGCTGTTCATTTATGATTCTGGCCTTCGTGAAAGTTCGTACGACGGCTGAGACTGACTCCTTGGCCCAGTCATGGACGATCCATTGGCAGATAGTGACGTAACTAGCCCAGCGTTGCATCCCTAACTTGGTAAATGTATGTTCAGCTGACGACCAATGCGCACACCCTACCTGCAATTTAACTTTGCACGCCCTGTTGACACCACTGTCTAGCAGTTGGAGTCCTATGGTTAATCCACACGGTATGATGGCATGCTCCGAATTCGTTTTCTTTACTTGGCGTTTGACAGTTTCGGTGAGATGGGCACACATAGAGTTGTAGATCATTAAGGACGGAGATGTGTGGAACAAGTCATCCGGTCTCCTGAGCTAAACTACTCTTAGCCACTCGCTCGCTCCTCTCCCATCCAGCTTTTTGGGTTGACCATAAGGATGACTCCAACAGTCTTCCTATTAAAAACGACCATGGGTGGTAGTTTCTGGCCATTAGCCTGGCAACCGTGAGCTACAGTGAAGGATGGCTTCTCATTCCCTGTTTCGCGTACAAATACAGTAGACGTCCCTGCTTCCGCAAAGGTCAGCTTCGCGGAGACGTCAAAGCTGAGAGCAACCTCGTCCATGTTTGTGATGTGGTCTGGCTAGATCTCCTTTTCGGTGATCTTGTTATTGCAATATGCACGGAAGATATCCAACTTTTCTTCCTAATCGTGTTTTCGACAATGTTTGAAAGGTGCATTGTTTAATAACTTTTCGTCAGACCCAATATCCATGACCATTTGGCTCCTATTTTTTGTTTATCCTGACTATTATAAAATAATTTTCGGGTCTTTGCTGCTGCCGCTCGTCTGCAAATAGGCCGTGCGAAATTTGCTGTGTCATCATTCTCACTGTAATCAATTCAATTCAAGATGAAATTTATACACTCATATGGGACAAGTTTTAGCAATTTACGCCAACCCTGCGGACATACTATAACATAGAATCGGTGGAAAGTTAATGCGACATGACACGAACAACAAAAGAAGTTCATTTTCAAATAAGCGAAGGTTTTCGCAATTGTGGCATCATCATATTTGGGTCGACCAACAAGGAAGACACATAAGGCAAACAGCAGTTGCGATAAGAAGATTTGTGGAGAAATAAAACCAACCTTGACAGAGTGGTGGAAATGGACGCCTTGCTAGCTAAAACAGTGCAACGGAACTGAGAGTGGATTTTTAGAATCGTGGAAGAGAAGTTCAGGCATGTGTCAAAATGCTTGTTAACCACAAAATGACTGATGGATTCACTGCTTACTCCACAGCATAAGGAAATGAATTTTAGTGAGCGAAAAGAATATGTCTTTTGAAATAGTCAGGAGAGAATAACAGGGCAAATATATGCGTGTACAAGCTTTATAATTAGAGCACGAGTTATGGGGAGCATTTTTAGCCTAAATAAGTAAAAACATTTTCTTCTGATTTTTTGAAAATTTTCAAGAATTTGTCGACTTGGATAAACTGAAAGGACAAAAAACACCGCAATTATTTACGGAAAATAAATGGTAGATGCTTTGGTCACTCAATACTTAAGCGAAGCATTTAAAAAGGAAGGCAGACTGCTGGGTCCGAGAAAAGATAATTTGATATCCCAAAAATTATAATGGTTAATGAATTGAAAGTAGGAATGTGACCAAGTCAAGGGTCCATCCACTCCTCGTTGGTGTTGCAAAGGTTCCTCAATTATTGGGTTTGTACACCCTAGAACGACGTCGTTAGCCTATTTACGTCTAATCTAAATGTTTGGTATAGACAGACGCTCAAAAAGAGGAGCAAGAGTAAGTGGCATGGAAAACATCTTTGTAGACCCAAAGATTCGCTGAAATTGCTTAAGATCTTCTACCACATAACTGCATGAAGGTGTGTTATTCTTAAACTAGTCACTCACCATATTACATACGTATTTGGAGACGCCGTTTTTGAACAAAAATTTAACAGTAACGATTTGTCAAGGATACCAAATGAATTAATATAATTATAAAGTAGGAGCCACAGTCTTTCACGTTTTATCCAAAGCAGATGCATTGGAATGCACAATATCGGAAACCGCATCTAATGTAGACAGCTGTTTTATATACAAAATGCTTGATATCACTGTTATGATTACTTGTGCATATTCGGGGAATAAGTCTTTCTTCAAATTTATTCGGCAGCACGGATTTGCAGTCTACTGGCCGATATATCTGTGCTTTCTTCTCAAATACAAGTGTTATTCTGACTGCCTTCCAGATGTCGAGGATAGTGCCAGTGTTGAAATATCTGTAAAAATTCTATGTCCGTCGTAACTGTAATGCATCCACACACACTTTTAAAGCATTTGGGGACAGGGAATCAAGACCAGCGGTCTTGTTTTGCTTCAGTTTCAAATTCCTCCTTATCGCGAATATGGTCCAATAAGATGGGTGGATCATTGATGAGAACGGAAGGTAAAGGGAAATTGTATGTTAATAGTGAAATCAATTCAGCTTTGAGATTGTCCACACCCACATTATCGATTAGGAAAATGGAACTGTTGAACAATAAATTTTACCTCCCCATGATGGCTGGGGTGTTTAAATGCAGACGTTCCTTCATCCTTTTAATTTATCGAAAGTACTGTTATCACCTCAAACATTGTTGCTTATAAAAGCGTATACAGTTTCTGTGTTGACAAGGCTCCAATTGTTGACTCATGTTCGATGCCTCAAAGCCGGCTGGGTGATCCTGAGTGGTAGTCACAGTTTTATTCACTTAATCACAACTTTTTCACTTGCACTGACTTAAATTTATTTCTTCTCTTGTATTAACCCACTTCGGATTCTGATGAATCCCCCTTGCCCACTGTGTGTGCGCGATGGAATCACACACTATTCACCCGCCATAAATTACCTTGGCGCAGTCTTAGCACACATTCTGTCGTAATCCCCGCGCGTTGGTGAAACGTTCCGCAATACAAGTGGGCCATCTTTCTAAGTCGCTAGGCTTAAAATGATTTTAGTATCTTATATTGCTTCATGAAAGGGTGAGACTGCACACATTTTGTTGGTCGTACCGTTCATTTATCATTTATCTGGTTTTCAAGAAGTCCACACAAAGTGTAAACTCCGCTAAACTAATAAGCAAGTTCAAGGGGCTGACGACATTCTCTCGTAGACTTTGTTGTTACAAAACTTTTCAGCATGTGGCTAATGTTCTGTAATATTTTAAACCACCGTTTCTTTCTGTTTTATGATAAATAATCGAACATGTCTCCGGTGTGTTTGCGTAGTTTTAATCTAGGAATTTGTTCTCTAGCGCTTCATCCATTACAAATCATTTGTTGACATTTGTCAAGTGTTCGTATGGATTCTACGAAATTCAACTATATTAAACTTAAGCATCTACTAGAGTTATATATATATATATATGCATTTTTATTTCTCATACTGTGGTTGTAAATTTGGTTCATTGTCACGAATCATTGCAGTCATAGGGAATGTGTAAGACGCTAAGTGCTCCCTCATCAGAGTGTATAGATTTTATTGTAACGCTTTGGCTTGACAACCGGAGCCAATCACTTTGTCACGCTGAATAAACTAGCTCACGCACTGTAAGCGTACACTATGGTCAACGATGGCCTAGTAAGCCAATAAGAGGTTTCCTATTCACAGCCGTGACTGATTTCGTTTACGGCAAGCTTATCGGCCTCAGGTCAACACTCACGATCAGCTCGTTATGCTTCACACGTTCGTTGCTATGCTTTTAGTTCAATAGATACCGGTATTTCTTTTTTTAGTTTTGTATGTTAGCACGGCAGTTTTCTCTATTTGGATGACTTACGTGAATGGGTTTACGTAAACTAAACAGCAGTGAGTGTTCAGCAAACAAAGTTAGGCCTACTGTCGCAGGTTTGGAAATGCGCGGCTGTGCCATTGATCTTAGGTGCCAACACCAGATTTGAGGTCCAATGTAGTATTCAATACGTCAGGAAAGGAAACAAAACTTTGTAGTATCCCTTTGCTGACTAATTATGAACAGATTCCACGGAACTAAGCTGAAGCCGGTGGCTCCCGCTTCATACAATATTGAAAATTATTATCCTAGGTTAATGGAAAGGATAATTACATATAGAATCGCTATGCACCGCTTTTCAGTAAACAAATTTGGTATGTCACAGCATGGGTTTATAAAGCCACGATAATGTCTACCTGTCAAACAACTTTCTTAAATACTGTGGTAAAGGGAATTTACTTTAGGAAGGCAATCAGCTTAGTTTTCCTGCATCTGAGTAAAGCCTTTGCCCGCGTAAGGCATACAAAATTATTGGTTAAAATCCGATTTGATAGAAATAGAAATTCTTTTTACTCATTATTATTATTATACATTCGAGCACTATACAATTGGCAGGGCTAAAACAATTGGTGAACAACAATAAAAACGGGAAAACAAGGAGTTTCTGGAACAGTAAATAAGGTTTAGAGGGCTTATGTGTTGTGTAAGCGAAGGTCTTCTCGGTTGCCCAACTTGGGGCAGAGGGTTGTTCATAAAGATATCCCCCCGCAATTCAAGCTGAGCGGTTCACGTAGTCGGTTGATATCTGGGTGGCTCATTTAACTTCTTAGTGTTTGGTAGCAGTTCACAGAGGAGCCGCTGGCCAGAAACCATTCACGCAATATAAGTAGCCATCAGGGTTCGCAATATACTCAAAGTGTACCAGTACCTTCCAGCTTTGCGTAAAACACAACATATAAGACTTATAGCTCACCAGAAACACAGACAAATATAAAAGCAGGAATTCATGTTGCCTATGAAAGAGAATGGTATTACATGTCCATATATATGATCTGTATCAAAGGTAGAAGCAGCATCTCACTTAATGAGAAATGTGCCTACTGTTTTAATAGTTACTATTATTATTAAATTTCAGAGATTTCGTGCTTCACTTTACAAATGATATCAACATAATTATATAGAAGCTTTTTTATTAGGCAAATTTCAAGTCAAATGACTTCTGATGGACCACGTTTTCCTCACAATCACAGTGGTCGCACTCTACCATGTAGTCGCCTAGGGTTTTCTTGTCCAGGACGGCCTGTGTAAGCGTGCAAATGTGCATTCCTTTATAATATGTGTGTTTAATTGTGCTTCTGATAAACGACGGTGGTAAGATGGAAGGAACTCTCATTGTTTCTGAAGAATTTACACGCAGATCGCTAAAAGGTAAAAATATCAATCCAGACGCTGTCAAGTGCGCCAAATCTTAAAATGTCCCGTTTGGCCTGGGCAACCAGAACAGTCAGGATGCTGTAGAATATGAGAAAGCGTGTTAGTTCAGTGTATTTCTCTAGATATTCAGCATCACACAGCCGTAAATTATGGTGATATGATCATTTGGCCCTAGGTGGATTCTATCAATGGCCAGTTGCACATGAGTTTCTCCTTGGTAAATGGACCTCAATTAGCGATTGTTCCTTGTTAGCTTCATATCAGGTAGGTGAGCTGGTGTGATTGCACAGCGGAATACTTGCGACAAAATCATGCAGTTCAACTTTGAGTTTTCTGCTATGGGGTACAGCACGCCCAGTTTTTGTACCGTGAGGTCGCCAGCGATAATAACTTGGCTTTAAGTTTCCAAAAGCTTTTCTTCAATGTTGAGAACAAGCGGGAAACTCTATCTTGTGAGTCCACATTGGGGGCATAAATGACTGTCACGAAGCAATGTTCATGATTCATGATCATGATTCAGAGGAGCATATGGCACCAGATTGCAACGGGGGACTCCAATGATTCTCAGTGTTTACTGTTTTTATAGCATAGGGTGTAACCACCCAGTGATGGGACAGTTGTTTCGGAATAGTGAGATTCCTAGAATCGAGATCCTGATATACCAAACAGTTGAGCTCAACTAAGTCTCGGTAATGATGATATCCCAAACGTCTGTTGTTCGACTCAGCCTGTGCCAGAAAAATTAATTTGCTCAGTCTATCTGAAGGTTTCACCTCGGTTGAATCCTGCCAACATGAGAAATCTCTACACATAGATTCTTTATTTCACTCCATTAAAACCACCTTACGTTGTCTCCTACCCACATCAAGAATATTGATTAACCACATGAGTTTATCTACTTTGTTTCAGTCAATGATTGCTCAAGCTTGCTATGCCAACTCTCTGTCTTACCCTCTGTGTGTTACCCCAGCCAATTCTCCGGTAGACACGGCGAGGGACTCAGCGATTTGTCCACGCGTGACAGACAGCTGTGTCCCAAACCTGTCTAACTTGTCACATTCAATCGATCATCTTAACTGCACTATTGATGCATTTTGTACTATCCAGGCCCTCCTGCCTTCAGTCTAACATCTGTCCACCTAACCTATGTGGTATGCGTTTAGTTATTCAGTTTGTGTCTTGCTTTGAATCGGCTCTTTGTGGTGTCGCCCAGAAATTTGACTTCATTATTGTACTTGATGACACCGTTTGAGGTTTGTCAGCTTTCGATACTTTTGTTACTTAATAGCACCGTCTTCACTCCGGACTTGTATTTTGATATACTTTGTGGATCTTGGGTCGATTCCGGTTTGTGTACCCTTACCAGTGGTCTACAGTCTGTTCATTCCCTTGTTGAATTGGGACAACCGGAGACTGTGCCTTCTGCTCAAGATTCCTTAGCCTTTTCACGTTTACACAGCGGAGATCCATAAATTATACTGTGAAGGCTTTAATGTACATACAGGAACGTTCGAGGTTCTAGGCAGCGAACCGAAATACATGTGGTTCGGATAAAAGTTTGTGCTAACCGTTGTATGGTCTGCTGCTAGCAGTGTTATGGAGGTATTATCGGTGAGCCTATCTGAGTTCGCTTTATCTTTATGGCAGTTAGGGTCTCTGGGAAATTATTAAGCACAGGGAAGTGGGTATGTTCACAGGGTTGATTAGGATACTCCTTACAAGTGCCACTAGGTAAAATCTTGCACTCTATAAACCCAGCCGCCCGTATGGCTTGGTACCCAGAAGAAAAGGAGCAAAATTATGTGAACCAGAAAACGCAACCGTCCTATAAAATAAAACATGTACATGAATGAATTAGGAGTAGGGTTGTAGAATTAGCCTCAATGTTGTTTACAAGTGAACCGAAAAAAATCCCAGCGGTCTGTATTCCATGTTGGCTATAAAAGGGGGACAGCAGTGAGACGGACAGCAGCGGCCAGCCAGTTAACGGTAAAGAGTGTGATAAGGATCCACTAGTACCGGGCTTCAGTAAAATCCGGTTATGCGAATAGACAAAGTTAACTTTCCGGATTTAGACTCCGCGTGGTTGCACACAAAGCGATTAATGACGGCAATATAATGTGTTTAAATATGCTGACGATTAGGAAAAGAAAAAGAAAATTGCAAATTTGCAAGTTTTCTTTGCAGTTCACAGTCTTTAGATTTCTCAGACGTAATACCAGTGTGCAGTTACCATAATTTCCCCAAATTATTTTTCTTTTGAAGTGGTGCTTTAACTTGGGCGAAAGATTCGCTAGTTACTTTGAGTTGGAGCTCGGTTATTAGTCAGTTTCATAGTGGCTGCTACAGATCCAGTAGCTTAAGTGCTATCTGCATAATTGGAAGACCAACCGTCATTATCCTTCGGCCACAGTCATTGTTATCTGCTGATCTTGGCAGCCTTGCGAAAGAAGTAGTTACTACTTCATACATTAGTAGGATCCCACAAATATACATATACTGCTGCTGGTCGTGAGTCGCTGCTTTGCATTCATCGCGCTCCTGAGACAATTTTCCTGCATTAGCGATCCAGAGTCAACATCGAATTTATTGCAAGGCAGGCAGGGGAATAATCTGAGCTAATGAACCACCAGTAGAAACGTGCTCGGTATTCTAACAAAATCCTCAAACCTGAAGATGCTCACCCGTCCGCCGTTTTCTATGCACTGTAGAAAAGCTGGGCTTCTTCCGTTTGGGCCAAACTTTGTCGACGAAGTGGAATCCGTCTAATCTTTGACAAGCTGTCTCCTAAATAAATCCTATTTTGTCTGCATCTGTCTTGATGATGCATGCGGTGAGCGGAGCAGCTTATAAATAAATAACACCATAGCACCGCAGTTAGAACAAATTTGAAAAAGTGTTCTAACTGCGGTGCTATGGCGTTATTTATTCAGGAGCTGCTCCGCTCACCGCATGCATCATCAAGACAGATGCAGACAAAATAGGATTTATTTAAGAGACAGCTTGTCAAAGTTTGGACGGATTCCACTTCGTCGACAAAGTTTGGAACAAACGGAAGAAGCCCAGATTTTCTACAGTGCATAGAAAACGGCGGACGGGTGAGCATCTTCAGGTTTGAGGATTTTGTTAGAATACCGAGAACGTTTCTACTGGTGGTTCATTAGCTCAGATTATTCCCCCTCCTGCCTTGCAATAAATCCGATGTTGACTCTGGATCGCTAATGCATAATATGGTTAGGTAGCCTCATTGTTCTTTTGGTCTCTCAGATTAGTGTGGCTTATGATTGGGCGTCCGGGCGATTTGTTATGCACCAGTACAACATCGCCTATCACCTTTTCCTTGGGTGTGGTAGTAGAACCTGCCTTCGGTGCTTTTTGATAAGACTGCAGCAAAACTGGCACTTAGATGGGCTTACTTACTGAACTTCCGCCAGGTTTAATGAGGGGACTGGGTCTGAGAAAAATGTTTGCAAATTGTCTAGAAATGAAAAGTTCGGGAACATCTGATCAAACCGGGGTAGTAGCAAGCTGGTGGCTTACTGTGTTTTAAAAGGCGCTTTGTTGGTGGATCACCCAGCGTTGTGGAATTAGGTTAAAATCGAGTTTAGGTGTAGAGGCCTGGGGTATACGCTCAGCCACGCTTGTTTTTATTGAGGCTATATCAATTCCCATTATTTACTCAGCAATTCCTACCACCATTTGATGTTTCTTGAACAACGCAACTAAAGATTTAACTAATGAAACGCTATTACTCTGCACACAGAACCAAAATGAGTCCGGTCTGTTTCTTAAAATCTCTTAAATTCATGGTTCCGTATTTGAGATGGAAATGCGCAGGGCTTTTAGAACTTGAACGCCCAATTTTGAAATTATCTTATTACACCTTGACATGCAACTTTATGTACAGATGCACGGTCATTGGCGCCCAAGAAGTCACGTGAATTTGCTCTTGAGTATACTTTTACTCGTAATCAATCATCCAACTCTGTTCAACCCAAAGGACGGTTTGCTGGAACAAATAGCTAGTCCTTACTTGGATATCCGGATTCAGCGATCAGTCGTCTCGCGGTTGTGTGACACACACACGAAAGCGCCACTTATATTGGTTGGCTTACGCTAAGCGATGGAAAAACGCAGAGTTAACAAGCAAGAGTTAACAAGCTTAGCGAGACAAAATGTTCCTTAGCTTTATTATGCTGTAGCACGCAGAGACGATTAATAGTACTTAGCTTCTTCTTCCGAAAGAGAGCGACGATTTTCCAGAACAGTTTAGGATTGATGTGGTCGACGCTTAGATTTTAGCAAAGAATATGCAAAGTGAGTGAACTAGAGCAACAATGTGATCTACAAAATAAGTTATAAGAGGAAATATGCACTGTGTAGTGCCAGTCGGACTGGTTCTGATATGCACAAGCACACGAAGATGTGACGAGAAGTAGTATGGCGGTCGCGGGTGAAGCTAGTGCCGAGATATAGTGCGGCCATACGACATATGTCTGTTGCTGTAAGTAGCCAAATTATCAATGGGAACACCATAGAGATGCCGATTTAAGAGCGCGTATTATTATACGTGAGTCCCATTCATTCCCGAGTACAGCAGCTAAAGTAATAGATTAGCCTCACTTAAAAGGTTAGCTTTTTTTCTCAAGAGGAAGGAAATGCATGTTTTTACTCATTAATAAAACCTCGTAGATTGTTGCTAGGGTGGTAAAAAGAAGTTTATGTTGCATGAAATTATTGAACTAGCTAACTTTGAGGCGCAACTTGACTGGTGTCAGTTAAGTAAAATGACAGGTTGTCAATGCGCTGGTTTAGATTTTCGCTGAGTGCATGAAACTTTTCCTTGTTTTAATACAAAAACTCACACCTACCAGAATTGTGTTCGATGGCCGCAGAAAAATTTCATTGTGCGTCGCCAACATCGTATAGTGTCATCAAGTGGTGTTTGTGATGTGTATCCCTATGGTCCGTATGATGAAACTAGGCTGGTACATTGAAACATCGAAAGGTTGAAAAAAATGCAATATTTGATCCAGTTTATCGTGCTGCTGTGTAGAAGGTGTTGTATGTTTTATATCGCTGGCTTATTACAGTTAATTTGGCGATTTAAATTCTGCTGATGGATTTGTTCTCCATACGTGGAATATTCAATACGTGGAAATAACCTTCAATTAGCATACGGATTAGGCAATTCAGGGACGTTATCCAAATCCCTCCGAAGCAATCAGTCGTTAGGAGGGAACACGCCTGGCAGTACATATAAAATACCAACCGACATTCTTCTAAGATTCAAAAATATTGACATCCACACCGTCATGTTGACCGATGAAAGCTGCACTTCGCTACCTACTAGAGCCCTTATGTTGTTAAAAAGCAAGCGTCCCAAATGCTCTGCGTCTTTAGAGGCGGCGCCTTTATGTTTGCATAAAACTGTTTACTTTCATCGCCAGATAAGTTTTTAAAAACAGATTGGGAACATAAATTTAGAAAAGTGACGTATGAACATCTTATCCGTTGCATATTATGAAAACCATCAAGGAGTATTCACAGCCCCGTGAGCAGGAGGGACTAAGCAGACAGAATTACTTACTGTTACTAAGAGCAAGCCTCGGACAATCGCGATCAATTCATTAAATTATTTTAATAAGCGACCCTATTCTCCCAAGACATGAAAGTGTAACGGCCTAATTAAATCAGTTTTAAAGCAGTTGACAAACAAGGTTTCCCACCCGGAGTAAAGTTTTCCGTTGCATTCCATCCCTCAAGTCAGTTAATTATATTTAGCTTGAAATTGCTCAAGTATTCGATAAGTCAGTGCGAAGTAACCTTACGATTGTCTATTGAGACACTGCCAAGGGTGAACGCGTGCTTTTGCTTTATCTTTCTAGTATTTACATTAGTGTCATACATATATGCTACGGAGTTCGGAGCTTATCTAAATGTGGTAAAAGGGCAATGTAAGTCCCAAGCTGCAATTATCTTCCACATTTGTGTTTTGCCCAATGAAGCAACATTAAAGTTAAATCGTTTCAGACCATTCCGTCTCGCTTGCAGTTGTCCTCCATCGCTACTATCACTGGTCTTAAAAATGACATGATTCAAGGCTCCAGTGGCATTTTAATTGGCTGTTATAAGGCGTTAGTATATATAAATACATATATATATGTATATATATGTCCTCCACGTCACATGCATCCAGGTCTGAACATAAGATGTCCTACGTATTAATAAGAAAAGTCGAATGCACTTACTTAAAGCAAAGTAGACGGAAGAATTATTTATAATGATATGCGGTTAGTAAGGATTACGTAAAATATGTCTAAAGAAAAACATATACCATTGGTGTACATAAAGAAACGGAAGCTTTGCTAAAACATCTTTATTGCTCATTGCATGATATTTTAAGCACTCCCTCCATCAAATTGTTCCCCATACTTACAGTCTACCGTTCCTAACAGTGATTCCATTTCTGGCAAATCTCCTGAAGCGTATTTTCTGGGATGCCGCGCAGGTCTCTTGTAGCGCTGTCCTGAATCTGCTCTATGGTTTGGAATCCACGTATTTTACACGTGGTTTTAAGTTTGGGAAACTAGAAAAGATCTACAGGCGCTAGGTCGGGCGATTACGATTGCTCTGGTCCTACTGGATTGGGTTGTTTTGCTAAATAGCTGCTGACAAACACCGACACATGTGCCAGCGCATCGTCATGATGCAACATCTAAGACTGGTTTTCCGAAAGTTCAGGTCTCATCCTGCACTCAGCATCTTTCTAGAATTTGTTGGCATGATCATACGCCGAGCCTACTTCGTCAACAGCTTATCGAACAGTTAAACGACGATTTGCACGTATCATAGCACAAACTCTGTAGACATGGTCATCGGTTGCTGATGTGGTAGGTCTCCCAGGCTTGGGATCAGCACCGACTCCCATTCTGCCGTATTCAAAAGAGTTAAACAACTCACAGTAATGCGTAGGATTCATACAGACCTCACGGTATCATGGGCTAAGCAACTGAAATATCTCTGTAAAACTCCGACCAAATTGGTAGCAAAATGTCAAACACACGCATCGTTATCAAACTCTTTCATTGTCTCATTGACACTATACCAATTCCGAGTCAAGTTAGTTAATAGAGGAAGCAAATTGGTTCGTAAGCATTTTCAACTTGGTTCATAAGCAGTTTCAAGTTGGTGCGTTTCAAAGTTTGGCTAAGGTGCACACACGCACCGACGAGTAGCTTCCTCATTGGTCAGACACCGTCAGCCAACAGGATGCCGTGTGTCACTATAGAGCAGGTGTTCTCAAACTTTTCGGCACGTGCACCCCTTTTTTAGTGTAACCTGGCACGACGGACCTCTGAGCTTTCCTTATCCACAGAACTAGGCTTTAATAACATAAGAATGAGGTGGAGTTCATCGCTGTACACTGAAGTTGCGCAGTTGTTCATTTGTGTTGGCAAAAGTGAAGGCTGTTGAACTTTCATGCATATGCATCTATATTAAGGCCTAATACCTTGGATACAATTCGTTCCAACATGCAGCGCTGACTTGTTTGATACTAGGTGTTATTGAGGAAAGCTATAACCTCGGATCTCGTCACGCTTCAGGTCTGTTTCGGTACTTTGTTTTGTATAGATATAATACGAAATGCAATCTCACATAGCTAAGTTGTGGCAAATGGGAGAAGCACGGCGATAACTGTCTACCATGACAAGGTACACATCGTTCGCTTTGCATCAGAAATCGCACAGAAACAGCCTGTGAAAAGCTTTTTGAAAGGAAGAGTCTTAGGTCATCTCCATGCATTTGTATGCATGGCCGGATACGTTTCTCGGTTTTGCTGTCAGCGCATTATGATAACTAACGATGTAAGATGCTTCCGTAGCGTTTTCTCCCGTCTGCGACGCGTGAAGCATGTACGTTTGGGTGTTCAATATTTCATCTCGCATGCACTGTAAGTACTTTTTCTGTCTTTACAGTCCATATGGATTTTTTCAAAATGCCACTGCATTTAAATACGCATCATGTTCAGAAGACTTTTGTTACACAAGTCACCTTGTAGACGATTATTGACTCCATAAATCCAAAACATTGATGAATGTTGTTGTAATTCCGCCTCTTACTCACTGGTAAAGAGGATCCGGTTGGCACAGACTTATATTGCATCACATCAGGTAGTACAGAAACATCGCGCATCTCAGTTGCTGCATGCTCAGGAGGCACATTGGATGGCCCAACTACTACTACATCTGAATTCGACGAAGAATATTCCTGTGAAACCTTTAGCAGTATTCCATTCTTCATTTCAGGTTCCCTGTTGATGTTACATGTATAACTACCACAATGGAGATAAATAATTAAAGACAAGAGTCCAAAACACACCAGGAATTTGGTTACTATGATAAGTTGGACTTTGAAAGAAGTATCGTAGTGAACGAAAGTGCCACCCTTTTGTAACGTCGCTGATGTAGTTTCCCTCGAGTTCGCAGAATCGGCTGAGCACATTCGTTAAACACAGAAATATCCACGCTTTCCTGCTGAGCTTCCATTAGAGCGTTCCCGCAAACGGGTCTCCCTTCCGGTTTCCTGATTTTTTGGAGAATAGTAACACTTGAAATGACCGCAAACTTGAGCCCTATCATATGGCATACTTCTCGCTGTCCCTCGAGGGACATAGACTGGGTTATGTGAGCTTGAGCTCACGTAGAACGACCCATCCAGCCACTGCCCATGACATCACGGTGAAATAACCACACGATGTTTCTGAACTTGGAAAACCTCGTTCGCTCACATTTTAACTCCTAGCCAAAACAAGCTTCCTCCTTGGAAGAGGTATGTTTCCATGGGCAATGCACAAAGCTATCATGTAAACCGTTAGATTTGATTTAAAAATTTTCACAGCATGTTTGTCATAAATTTGTGAACTAGACTGATCGCGTCCATAAAAGTTCCTAATAGAATTGTAACACTTCGGGAGGTCACGTGGATTCCCTGAAAGTAGCCCACGAACCCCCTGGGCATCCGCGGACCACCCTTTGAGAAACAGTACTATAGAGATTATTGTACTCATAAATTATGCCCATTCAGACATGAGGAGAACAATTGCGAAGAAATTTATTTTACATAAATATCATCAAACGCTACAATTATGAAGCAGATAACTAAAACTTGCGAAAAGCTATTGCTAGCTATGTACAAGGACAAGGACGTCAGATGATAGGGGAAACAGTCAAACTGGGAACATATTATGTCCAGCAATCAATAACTGATTCAAACAAGTCGCGATGGTACGGTGACCTTAAGGCCTGCTAACTGCGTAAGGACCAGTTCAGAATTAGCGCTTGCACGAGAGCTCGCTGGTTGCATAATCCCGGCTGAAGGCGTCCGATAACAAAAGCTGCAGCTATAGTCAGGAAGCGCCTTTTGAGTCCCTTTGAGCATCGCTATGGGGCAAATAGGAGAAACATAAATGAGGATTTAACACGACATTGATGTCCAGTGTTGATTAGGTGCTCACAGATGCGATGGCCGCAGCGCACTAACTCTTCTGACTGAAGGACAGTGTGATTGCCCAACTGTGAAAATGCACACTGATAACTGCATACGGTCAATAATATGACAGTCTTAATGCATGTGCCACGATTGAAGTGGTTGCATTTCGAGTTAAAGGGACACTTACAGGGAATAATATAACAGCATGGGCAATGAAAAGAGTGCTTGGCAAGTCTCGTATTTTGTTAGGGTGCAAGCCACAAGTACTAGTGCACAAATACAACGGTGATCCGTTTGTGTACAATGAGAGGGAAGTATTATTGCAATACGCAGCTGGGAAGTGGGATCCACGGAAATAGTACAGGTCACCATCTTGCGATATTTAACCTATCATCGTGACATATGAGCTCAACTTGTCAATGTGATGAGTATATGGCGTGAGAACAAAATTTATCGATGCACTAAATCTGCTCGCAGCCTTCCGTGAAGAATCGTACGGTTCGGGAAGTTCATGCTTTGCTGATTGCTGTCTCTCCTCTAACAGACACATGTGTTATACAATGGAACCCGCTTTATTGCCCAGCCCGTTCATAGCCCACTCCGCTTTATTGACCAGTTTTTCAAAATACCAATTCATTTCTCATAAACATGCTACATTTTCACCGTCTAATTGCCCACTGTCTGGGTCGTCGCACCGCTTAATTGCCCAGCGGCATGGGCTGTGCTCTTGATGCTTTGTCGATTTTACGCCCTCGCTCCGACTATCTTATATTACGGACTTATATTATGGACTGTAAAGACAGAAAAAGTACTTACAGTGCATGCGAGATGAAATATTAAACACCCAAACGTACATGCTTCACGCGTCGCAGACGGGAGAAAACGCTACGGAAGCATCTTACATCGTTAGTTATCATAATGCGCTGACAGCAAAACCGAGAAACGTATCCGGCCATGCATACAAATGCATGGAGATGACCTAAGACTCTTCCTTTCAAAAAGCTTTTCACAGTCTGTTTCTGTGCGATTTCTGATGCAAAGCGAACGATGTGTACCTTGTCATGGTAGACAGTTATCGCCGTGCTTCTCCCATTTGCCACAACTTAGCTATGTGAGATTGCATTTCGTATTATATCTATACAAAACAAAGTACCGAAACAGACCTGAAGCGTGACGAGATCCGAGGTTATAGCTTTCCTCAATAACACCTAGTATCAAACAAGTCAGCGCTGCATGTTGGAACGAATTGTATCCAAGGTATTAGGCCTTAATATAGATGCATATGCATGAAAGTTCAGCAGCCTTCACTTTTGCCAACACAAATGAACAACTGCGCAACTTCAGTGTACGGCGATGAACTCCACCTCATTCTTATGTTATTAAAGCCTAGTTCTGTGGATAAGGAGAGCTCAGAGGTCCGTCGTGCCAGGTTACACTAAAAAAGGGGTGCACGTGCCGAAAAGTTTGAGAACACCTGCTCTATAGTGACACACGGCATCCTGTTGGCTGACGGTGTCTGACCAATGAGGAAGCTACTCGTCGGTGCGTGTGTGCACCTTAGCCAAACTTTGAAACGCACCAACTTGAAACTGCTTATGAACCAAGTTGAAAAAGCTTACGAACCAATTTGAAAATGCTTACGAACCAATTTGCTTCCTCTATTAACTAACTTGACTCGGAAATGGTATAGTCCGACGATCCGCCTGTGCACCTGCTCAATTCAGGGGCTGTAGCTCCCCAACTAACAGTCAGAGATAAATGCGGTAGATGGCAGTTTTTTGTCTAAAAACGCCTCCGCGTGCACTCAGTAGCCGCAGCGCGCTCACTCTGCTGTCTGCCTAGTTATTTCAAAGTTGTGTTCCTTTTGTAAAACTCTCGTACTATTCTCTAGTTGATGAGAGTACATAAGCAGCAAGTAAATTGACGAAATTTTTGTAATGCTAATACTTGGCAGACTTCAGCTTCTACTTTCTTTATAAACAAATGTCACGGTTTAATTAATTATGCAAATAAAATGGTACCAATGGTTTCACAGAACTTTGATTTGCCAGGTAATTAAACAAATAGATGATATCTTGATTTAGGTAGATCCATCATTTTCGTTATCAGTTATGTGAAAGCAATGCATCAGTTACATGTCACTCAGTCGGGCGAAATATGTACAAACTTTGCGATATACGTATATCAGAGATTTGTTGATTTCCAAGTAACTCATAAGAAACTGTGTGTGATCCATTTGGATGTAGAGGGTAATCTAGTCTAAACAAAGACGAAACCGTCGGTCGTGGAGTGCAGGGATAGGAGAGAGCCAAACCGAATCCCTCCACCTAATCTAGAAGACTTCTAGCATCAGTTCACACACAAGGCGCAACCGAATGACTTAAACCAATACTGGTATGTCATAATCGACCATGTCTGCTACAGTTCCACAGTATTTTCCAAATCAGTATTATGTAACGCGCGATTAATTGGCTAATATCTATCTTTAATTACCCTGCATGATTGTGCAGTGTAAACTGCACAACAATATATGCCTTTGTCCAGCACGCAACTGGAATGAGGAAATCTTAATAACCCAGTATGAAACATTGATTTGAAGCACTAAACCTCTAGTTCAAAAGGACATTTCATCTTAGTTGACCATAGCATAAAGGGGAACAGAGGATATTGATTTATTTAATAATACTTAGCAAATGCAACAGCTAGTTTGCTCCGTGTTTTTTATAGTACTATGTTATTCCACAGGTTGATGATGACGCGGTTCATTGAAAAATAATCAGTCTGAACTCATTGGCGCTACACAACCTCAAAATGATCATTGTGTGCAATATTAAAGCTAAAAATTTTAATGACCCAAACTAAGCATCAACTTCAGCAAAAGTAAAGAGCATTACTAGCACTGGTTCTTTGATCAAAGTGACCCACAAACCTATCAAGTCATTGGATGCAATGACGAAGCCACTGTAGAGAGAAAAGCGATTGTACAGCTCAACAAACTTCATTCATCGAAATCAATAGGATAATGTACTGGTAAGCTAATCCCGATTTCCGAAGGATGGATGACTGGAGAACGGTTGTGCGCTAGTACCCGGTGCAAACTTTGGTAATAGGTTGACCAGCAGTAATTTCGCAGAAGGGCACTATTTTTACTTTAAAGTTATAAGGCAGTTAACTTCAAAGGGAGTGGCCTAGTGTTATAGGGATTATATGATAGCACGCTATTATGCTACGTACTCCTGAAAGGCACATATCATATAAATAAACCGGATGCAGCGGTTGATGATCTGCAAGGAACCGATACACAGCTGATTAAAATAACCAGTTTTAAAGAAAAAGTTTAAGAGGAAATTTCACACAGCATTACTGCACAATTTAAGTCCAAAAAACGTGAATCTACCTATTATAAGTGCGCATGACAGGTTTTTTGGATACATAGCTTCATTGTATTAGGGCATTTTGGTTAGTAAGTTAGTCAAACTTGAACACATACGTAGCTGACTATGACAAGTGAAGCGCAACTAAAGTACGTCCACCAAAACTTGCAGGGAAAGTTGGAATAATACACTAACCAGCATATTGGTCAATGGTCAATGTATATTGGGGAAGAAATCCAAAGCTTGACATGTCCCGTCGGATGTCTGTTAGGGATGAGCAAAATAAAGTCACAAATGGCAATAAGAAATAGTCCACAACTGCAAATTGTGACCTTGCCGAGCACAACGTTCCCGTCCGTTTTATGTACTATCCGAAGTAATCGTCTGTGGTTTCAGGACAAAAATGAAAGTGGGTTGGTTTGTTTTTGTTTTCCTGCTGTTTGCATGTGTCGTTTAAATTACGTGATTTGCTATAGTATAGCCAGTGCACTATCGACACGTGCTTTGAACAAGGCTAACGTGGGGGCCGAAATAACAGCATCTGAGAGGGTATTCTACATGTGACAAACAGGCAGCTAGAAGTTTCTTCGACACTCCAACCGACAGTATTGTTCTGCTAAATTGAGATGACGAGCTCTCAGTTTGCTGTTGTAAGTTAGCTTCAATAGCTGATGAAAGGGGTGATTAGTGTAATTTAAATTTCGGTAATCCATGATTAGGTCACCACGCAAAAGGCGATAATGTCCACTGAAAATGTCAAGCACTCTAAGGCGTTGTTCATATGACGACTGGCGTAGTCCCTTGACATTTTTTGTCGCCCGATTGTTTGGAAGCTCCAAGGCCTTGGGATCCCGCTTTAGCAGTGGGTGAAACGCTTGAATTGCATATTCAACATGAGGTGCTTATAGAGGCGGGAAGTATTTGGTAGAAAATGTTTCGAATTGCCCACAAGCACTCCGTAAAAGCTCCACGATTTCAATTCCCTTCTTCGTTGGCTTTCTGGACTGCTCCAAGTAGCCGAGATCTTCCTTGACCAACATACCAAGATCCATTTCGAGAGAACAGTGTTGTTAATCCTGGTCCCCTAGCTTATATGTGTGAACCATTCGGTGGCTTAAATGGAGCAGTCAACATTTAGCCACATTGAATACAAGGCGATTTTTGACCAACCAATCAAACATTTGTGAAGGTCGTTTTGAAGCTGTATACGGTCTTCTGGAGCTCTGATCACGCCAAACTTTGATGTCATCGGAGTAGTAGTAGTAGTAGTAGTAGTAGTAGTAGTAGTAGTAGTAGTAATAGTAACAGTAGTAGTAGTAGATAAAATAACAAAGCCAGTAGGCGCAAAATATAGGTAATACTAACACGAACCCAGCATTTAAATGGCTGTTGTACCTTAAAGGCTAACGGATATCCGGATAAACAACCGTTAACAGTGCATAACTGTTATTGCAGAAGGCCATACAATTTAGCATAGGCAGGTGTGTGCCCACCAGCGCGTTCATGTATACCTCTCCCCCTCGGCTATACTAATGTAAGCATATGGCCTAAATTGGAAAACGGTTCTGTAGCATTTGTTTACATAATAACTATAATGGAACGGCAAGCGAATTGAAGCCACACAGGTTGCAGTTATGCAGCACTTCACCCATAGGGTATTGTTATATGATTACAACAGCAGTAGGTTGTAGGAAATGCGTATACACAAGATTGCACAAGCAGCTCATAGTCATTTGACTAATACGTAAATTGTGCCTGGCAACGATCCACTATGGAAGGATGTTAAGTCAAATGGTCTTCAGATAAATCCAGGTAGTCATTATAATCAAACGTGTTGTTCTATGGTGTGACTATTTGAAAATAAGCAGCCACCTGTGATCGTCGGGTGGGCGATTCGCCTCTTAAATTGTGAATTTTTCGCAGTCACACTGTTTCAAACATGCACTTTGGTTGCAACGTAACCAATGTGAAAGCAACCAGATATAGATGGATTGTGATGGGGACGCTCGGCCCACGACATAACATGAAGTGCACTAGTTCGAATCGGTCAGTATAGGTAAGCGAACTGTCAGATAGTATGCGCACACACTGATTAAATCATATTGGCGCCTTTCGTGACGCAAAACAGTTGAAAACCTAGCAATCCTGCTGATTGACTGTATACATTTCGCCCTGGTGAACCCAATTAACATACTGTTACAGGCAGTGCAGCGGGAAGAATATTCCTTAGCATACTGCTAGCAAGATGCCCATGAACACTTAAGTCAAAGTTGCTGGTGTCAAATCAAGTCAGATATCATCATTCACGGTACGCCAGTTTATGTACTAATAACCTTGCTAAGATGAACATTTGTGGCTCAACTAGGAGACTGAATTAATTTGCACCAATTAATTACACTGTAGTCATTTTCGTATGATTAGGTACCTGTTAACTTAATGCTCACTATTCGACAATATGTGGCCCCTTCTTTTACAATGTCTACAACATTTTAAATTGGCTAGGTTAATGTTCACAACAACTACGCGTCAGCGAACCCAGATAAATCCTATGATTCGCACTTCAGTGCACTGTGGTGCTATTGTTAAATTTTCCTGTTTACTCTAATTGGGATTGGCTGTCAGCAGCAGATTCCTGTAGCAACAGGAGTTTATGTTTCAATCGCTTTACTCTATATGATGGTGGTCGCAATCAGTATTATATAGTCCCTAAGACCACCATTAATTCGTCGACTCTAAATACCACTGGGCACAATACAAGAAGTACCTCTCTGATTGCTGATGATTTAGCAGCTAAATATATACAATCTTACAGATCACAAAAATGCGTTAAAATCGGACTCATAAAGACCATTGACAAACGCCCAACTTTACTCTGCCTTTTCCGTGATTGACCACTTAACAATGAGGCTACAATCAGTGACAAAAATACTTTATTCCAAATAGCGCTATCTGATCTACCCTACGGTCCTTAAATAATGGAGTTCAGTGTACCCATAGCATGTAGCAAACGTTTCCCGGTCTACGTGATAGAACTTTTGTGATTAAATAACACATGAGGGTTCGCGAGCTTTCGCTTTTGAACAAACCGACAGAATAGTTTGTGCTAGTGTATTAACAACACAGTTGATACACTGGCGGCCGATATGTTAGTGGTGGAGATAGTTACAGCATTATATTACTAAATGACACTATGATGAATGACGCAAAATAGTCTATCCGTTATGCTGTTTGGGTAGGCACACTGAAGACATGATTATGGCGAATAATGGATAAGCTCAATAAATGATGTTTATGCGTGCAGCAGTTCGAACAGTATAAAAATAGCCAGAATATCATTTGGGAGTATACAGTCAGCTTGACTAGAGGCTGAGCATAAGCTGCACATCTCAATGCAATTATTTACACTAATCTCTTCTGGCACAAACAAATGAAACAGCCAGACAAACTGGGCAGCCACCGAGAATTGTGCAGTAGTACTAGGTCAGTGTTGGAGGCACAAGACTCTTCGTTTTCCTATGTTTGCGCTGAGTTCAAATAATCAAAGGGGTCAAGCGCACACAATGATCAGAGGGCGAACTGCTCGGTTTCCGTTGCAAGTTAGGTGCGTACATATATGAAAATACAACAGAACAATTAGAGGAACCTTGCGCGTTTCAGTTACGATTCCCACTTAATAAGCAGTTTTACTGTCTAGGAGAATAGTTCGACTGAGAATAACAAACTGGAAACATTCTGGTGTCGCTCATCCTAACACTGGCACACCACGACCGCGGTTTCGTCCTGGTTCGGACTCATCAGGTGGCGATAGCCTGAGCTGGGGTGGAACAGAGTCTATTAGTTCACAATTGACGCCCTGAACACTACGCTACTGAGGTCCGCGAGCAACGCTTGGTACAGTGGAAAGGAATTCAAAGTTGGAGTTGGAGAATCCGCTTGCTTGGATTGCTACAAGAAACCTCCATCGAGACCTCGATTCACTTGAGTTTGACTTTGGTCATTCCGATCACAAGGAACGTAGGTGAAATGGAAATATTTTGGCGTTGCTCATCCCAACACTGGCACCCCGTGGTTCGGACTCATCACCTGAAGATAGCCAGAGCTGAGGTGGAAATCAGAGCCTAGTTGTTCGCGGCTGACGCCATAAACGCTATGTCACTGAGATTCTTGAGCAACGCATGGTACAAATTCAAAGTTGAACTTGAAGGATTCGCTGTGTGGTTGATTTGGTACAAGTAACCTCTGTTGAGACCTCGGTTCACTTAATGTGGATCTCGGTCATGCCGATCAAAAAGACCGTAGGTGACATGATTGCTTGTAGCAACTTAACCACACAGCGGTTTCTCAAAGTCCAAATTTGAATAACAAAAATGTTTTTCATGCACAGCAAATAATTGGCAGAAGCGTGACTATTACATGCGGCTCTTCTGCGCGGACACTAGAGATGACAGAATAAACATCACTTGGATAAAGAGCACTCATCAGAAACCTCAATCTTCGAGCTGGTGTTCATGTTGAGTGGCCTGTTTATAATGGTTAGTAAACAGATCGGATTGGCTAGGGAGTAAATGAAAAGCTGCCAAACAGAAGAGTTTTTTTGAACTCACTAACTATCTAGTAGACGATGTCGTCAATCAGTGTTGGTGTTCTTCTGCTTCCACTTGCTTACACGAATCTATCTTGCGTGTTGATAACAGAGATCACATATGATTTAAGCAGTCACACGATAAAGAATGTCACATTACCTCGCAAAGCTAAAGACCTACAGAACATTGGATCCTCCAAAGACACTAATCAAATGTCGCCCTGTATGTTGTGACTGACTCTCGCTCTTTCCTGCTGCATCGCCGAAACATGTTTAAGCAACAACATTGGTTATATTCCTTTGCATTGAACAGGCTAAATTTCTCTTAATTTTGTATATGCGCTTAACTCTCAGCAGCCGCTTGGCAAGCTCTTCTTAATTGGATTTCACAAGCAGCCAATCGACCGCGGAGATCCATCAGTTTCAGTAACCTGTAAAAGAAAATAGTTTAGCTATTTGGATTAACGTTACCAGAAACAGTGAAAGAGAACTTTCTAACGACGTAGTGTAGGGCAGAACCGGCCCATTAGCCTAATGACCAAGTGCAAGGGTACGTAACTCTTGCGAAATGTATGAGCGTGTAAGAGTCGAAACTTTGCCTTGGGGACCATTTCGGGATTAAAGCTTGGTAAAGCAACAAAGATGACTGATGTTATTGCTCTCAGTTGACCGTACGCCTATATCACATTATAGCCATGTTAATCAAGCTCCTGCTTATATGCGAATTGCCAACGACACACAGCAGACTTTCTGAAACCAAAATCATTAGTTGTCCGTCAAGTGTAGCCAGAAAATATAAACGTTGTTTTGTCTTTCTTTCTGGAGCCCCTTCATTTGTCCCTTCTTCATTCGTGGGTGCAGCTAACGTGCTCAGCTACGAAAGTGTTCACCCACAACGGTATTCGCAGCCGGCTGGAATGAAACATTGGAGTGAACCGCAGCATCGGCTGCCACTAACGGTTGAGATGTACTAAGTAACTGCTAGCTAGAATCAATTCCAAAGTTCCAAGTAAAAACGGATAGTGATAAGATGTCTAGTATGCAGGAGGTGTACGAGTAGTGAATTAATATATGCAATCTTCAGTAGACTATTTAATGGATAAAATGTTTATATCAGGATATTAAGCTTGCAAAGTCGAAACCAATGTGGGTTAAGCTCTAAGATTTATCGGAACAATTAGCGTGCCAATAGGAGCAGACAGAGCTGGAATACCAGCATACTTTGAACATTAAAACAAATGTTTGTACCTAATCAATTTACTATTTAATGACTAGCCTACTTGCGATAACAGCCAATGCGAAGTTAACTAACTCGCTCCAGATATGCTTATCCCCTCAAGGAAACTTTCTGTCGGCCTTTCTTGTCAACATTGGCAACTAGGTCACCTGAATTCATCTAGAACGCTGATGAACCAGTTATCAATAAAGATGAAATCCGATGAGATCTGATGTCGCTAAAGGCGATCATTTTACCTTGCAATGACAGGTCTCTACTGTCTTTACTGATTGACAATGGCGACTAATAGCATGCAACTCGGTTTCAATTTTTGAGTAAATGGAAATAAACTCAGACTGACGATTTGCAGCCACAGTCCCCATCCTTCAAGCGTTCCACAGAATGTGCTTTGAAGCTTGTCTGTGTATCAGCTTCATCAAAGTTGTCATCAAATTGCTCAGATAAAACAAGTCCAGGTGGCTCGATGATCTATGCCTGGGACGAGTCCGTGCAGGCCAATCTGACCTACAGCATGCAAAAAGGTATATTAGCTCAATCTTGCTTGCTTGAACAAGCTTGAAATTGGGAAGAATCTATTAGTCTATATATTCTATATAGTCTTCTTCAGCGTTGTGTCAGCAGTTGATTTCGTTCACTGCAATTGGTGTGGTGATCCCTATGTCCGAATGTTGCAACTGAAGTGTATCCCAGTACAAAGTATGCGCTACTGCTGATGTGCCGTGCACTAGTTCACGGTAAACTATATCGTGGGCTCAAGAAGATAAATAAAGTAGACCTAATTGGCATTTTCTCTCTCTCTCTCTCTCTCTCTCGAAATAATTACCAATAGCTAGTGATATGCTACAACTTGTCTATAAAACTTAAGAACGCCAGTTCAAATTATCCATACACTATTGACAAATTAGTTGACGAAATATGCAGGACATAGAACCCTCTTTCATCTCACGTCATTTCGTTGTTGGATCAACAATTTGTCAACAACCTGTTTGGCGACATGCACTAGGTGGGCTGCTTCAGTTGGAAGACGAAATGACGCTAACCAAACAATATGCCCACTAATTCTCTCCGTAACATAGCGGCAAAGAAAAAAGTATCCGTGTTCATGTGAATATCCCAGTTACTCACCTGAAACATAAATATGTACTTATTCCTTTCGTCTTCATTGTTGGTTTTGCTTAATACACGCTACCGTGGTTCATGGGATTGGCTAAGCACTCGCCTCCTTTCTTAGCCGTTAGAAATCAACGTTCATCATTTATTGATATAAAGTAGATAGATATAGAGTAGACCATACGTTCAGTATAGCCCAGCTATAATGAATTCAATGAGCCAAAGCATTGTACTGAGTTTTCTGACGTGCGCATTGTGAATTTAATATGAATGTGCAATTACATAAGCAAGCTGCAGCGATACCAGATTTCAATTAGTAAAAGCGCGCCATTTTTATCCGGTACGGGGTTAGTGGGCACAAGGTTTTTGGTCAAACCGCTGTGTAGAATATGGTGCGCCGGTGTGGCTGTCAACAACCTAGTACTACTAATAGCGGCGTCCACACGAATAGCAATCTAGGCAAGACAAGCGGTACTGCGTTGATTGGTGACTCTACCACCGTGTTTGTAGAGGTTAAAGGCTGAAGGTGCTTCACAATATATGCATTTTGAGTAGTAGTCACGTTTGATGAAAGCGTTGGTCTATTAAAATGGAAATTCGCCAACAAGTGAGCCACACAGAGCCACCTAGGGCCTCGTTAGGGTGCCAGTTGCGCTCATATTCCCCTTTATTCCCCTTTATGCTTCAAGGGCTTACATGCTGGTGGTCTTAGAACTTTTTGTTTGCAGTATTCGTCCCAATGAAGAACTTAGGTGTCAAGTCGGCGACTTTAAAAGAAGCTTGAAGAAGCTCGCCAAATGATTGCTTCGGGTGACAGCTAATAGCGTCCTGATGAGACTGTTAAAAACACCCAAATATATGTTGATACATTTTATCTGATATGGAGCGCTCAAGTGGATTTTGACACTAAAATTCGTTCATTCGATTGCAACAATATAACTGTTATCTATTTATACATGCCCAGTATTCTAACTATTTAGTTTATCACTTTTAGCTAACAGCATCTATTGTATCTAGATGTTTGATATTGTTTGACTGAAATGACTAATTTGACGCGCAGGAAAAGTGATGTAACCAGTCACTTCAGAACAAATTATAAAGTAGCAAACTGAAAGGTTAAGAGAGTGTAGATGAGTCGATCTGAATTTGAATGACAAATAAAAGAACACACACTTGAGGTTATAGGTGCCGTGTCAGGAAGATTCGGTGAAATCTTATGGTGAACTAAATGAGAAATGGTATGCGATTTTACCATTCTACGTATACTTAACGAGATGCAATTAAGCGTACTCAATAAATGAATCAAAGTTTGAATTTGGGGACAGAGTGAGCGTACTTCCGTTGCGGTGTTGAGTGGTGCATATATATTCATCTTCATTTTTTCAATATCGCTATGTTTGCGTGAGTTTCCTTTTAAAATTTCAACATTGATTTTCGACAAACTATGTCCAACTTCACCACTGCTGTCGTTTGCTTAATTTTAGAAATCAACTCAAGATCGTGAGCATTAAAGATGGACCGTGTCGAGGGTAAATCCAACTTTCAACGTTGGTCTGTCAACAGAATACAGCTTTAGATGCTTCCGTCCGGAAATGTTTAATCATTGCACGTTTATGTTGACCGCTAATTGAATTGGCACCTACACACTGCGTACTTTTCCATTAATGCAATTTTATATTGCTGAAAAGGTAATTTTAGCCTATCCCTGGTCGAGATATTAAGGTGTTGAAAATATACCAATCTAGATACATAACGCTTATTTTGACTTGATTTGATGCAATTTGTTAGAGTGGGATAGCTTTGTCAAGATTTGTTGTACCTTGTTCAGATGTAGACCTGAAGGTCAACATAGACGTCGCAACAGAAAACAACCAGTCATTGGTTGAAGGAACAATAAATATGATTAATACCTCTGGCTAAAATAGTATCTTGTATTTCGGAAGGTAGGGCAGATAATGAACTTGATGCATTAGGGCACTGGTCCTCATTCGTCAACAATACACGACGGACAGTTTGACTATAGTTCCGAAATACTGCATCAAATTCAGACCATTTTAGCTACCTACCACAATCTGTCACTGAGGTTGAGGACTAATGCATACAGACAGAAACTACAGTGAGCAAAATGAAAAAGTGGTTGCACGTCTTCGTTATCCAAATAATTCAGCAAGGTAAAAAGGATGATGGAACCCAAATTAAGAATGGGCAATGTTCTATACATGCCTTCTGAGAAAATGTGCTATGGAAACATCCAATATGACCACCAGCTACGACGTAACCTTCAAAAAATGTTAATAGCTCAGAGCGAAAATTAACAACGTCAATAAATACATCACGAGTTTTCAATAAAACCAAAATCTAATCACGTAACCTTGTTGCTAATGAAAGCTAAAGACACGGCCAGATCCGTCGGCAGGATATGAAAAATTCACGATGTATTAACTCCAGAATAAAGCATTAGTAAAGTTCTTGTTCGGCGATATACCTAGCGGTGCATGCAATTTTCTCCATCAACTCCAATATGTACCTTTTTGTCTTACAGGAACAAAACAAAATTGCGAAAGCTAGCATTGGGTGATTCGACCGGAAACTAAAGAGGTAAGCAGTTTCGCTTCATCACTGTCCAGCAATTGGATGCAGTAAACAAACTGCCAAGGAATTTAAAAATTACTCGCAAGCCATATCTTAGAAGGCATTCTGATTGGGGTTCAGAATGAGATTTAGTTAGAAGAAACACGCAGTTCCATCAACTACCTGGGATAAATGAAATCATACATTGACCACTCCAATACAGGAAAAACTAATTCTAAGCAATTCAAGTTTACTCCTTTGCCGCAATCAGGGAGGCACTAGAAAGTTGCACTGAAACTGTGGATAACTAGGTCATTGAGGCTACTCACGAAATTAGCCCATTAGTAGTCGATGGCATGCGATGTCGATGACAAAAATGAGTCAGTCCTAAATGACGTTTCATGCACGCTGGATGAAAAGGATCCTAATAAACCAGATAATAAAAATGGTAAATAGAACTAAAGAATGTATTTTAATTCACCGATTGAAGTAGTAGATGTAAACGAAATCCAACTGAGTGCAAGGGAAGGAAACACTGCAATTTTGAATTAACTCGACTGTGAAACATAGGTGAAGGCGAAATCATAGCATGTCTGTAGGGCCACATTGGGACATACATTGTTTATACCGTCAATAGGATTACCCTCCCATGGATGTTATTAAACTGCCGGGCAAACTATCTGGCAATCATTCCTGTTTTAAAATACGGATAGTAGAATCTCATCTTAGTGGGAACGATGCGTCTTAACAATGTGCAGTAGAGCTTCCGACGAAAGTAAACACCTTGAGTCAAAACGATGTCTGTGATGAGCCGCAGTCGTCCAGTGCGCACAGAATTGCCAATGCATAGAAGCATTAGTAAAACATTTCCTATGACTGTGGAATGCATCGGAAATGAGCGACGAATTTAAGCAAAGTGATAGTGAGTTGAAGCATGTAAGCTGATACACACGTAAGCTGGTAGCTGTACCCACGGACGCCGCGGATGTCAGGATTGCAGTGCTGGATTCCACTTTTGCTGTCGGATTACAGTGTAACAACTGTGCTTACTGTGTGAAGTTTGCACCAATATTTTTCTTTTGGTGTTTTGCAATCTGTGCAAATTTTGTGAATATTCTGCGGCTAATTTCGGAAAGCTCATTGATTGGCCTAACTGCTGTCTGTGTTTGCTATCCTGGATTTCTTCTACAGTAATGTAACCAGTGTGGAGCGCTCACGTGAACTCAGGCGGAACCCGCGTCATAGAACAACATCGACAAGCAACTGTTTGAATTTATTTGTACTAACCTCAGCGGGAAGTAACTCCTACTTCACCGATAGCGCAAAACTAAAAAATGGTTGTTTTGTATCGCATTCGCTTATTTTTGCATTTCCACTTGCCCGTATCTCTAGCTATTAAAACCTTGATTGAGCCGTTTATTTCCATCAACTTTCCACAGCTACTTCACTTATCCTTTTAATCAGTATAGTTCACCTTATTGTGGCACCCATAAAGGCTAGCTGCACTCGATAAGCGAAAAGTAGCTTTTCATACACCGCGCAAACAAAGCCAACGAAAACTGTGGTCCCGAACAAACCGCGAGCCAATACTGATCACACTGCTACTCTTCTTGCATAACTCAGTGACAAGGTCAAGTCCTTGAAAACCCAAATCTCCAAAACTAAAAATATAGTAACCATCGTCGAAGAAATCCGAGATGACCTGGATTCATTAGACTATCTCAGTAACCCATGGGAATGCATTGATCCAACCCAAATGGAAAACGCAGGAAAATTAATCAAGTCAAATTAAGCTTTATGAACTTTAATGGGTTCAATTTCGGCGTTTACACTACCACTGCGGACACCTAAATGGTAATCTCAGCATACACGCTTGGGTAGAGAAGTGAGAATAGAGCAGAATCGTTACTCCAACAACCGCTCGCGCAGAATGTTAGTGAATTTTGTTGTGTCAAAAAGCAAACGTGAGAGATAAAGCAAAACGATACTACGATACGATGACGTGCGACAGTATAAAATTCTGAATTTCGAAAGTGTAGCAGAGAAAGAGCACGTTTTGGAAAGATCATTGTGAAGTGGATGAAATCGGTCCGTTAATACCTTGGAAGCAAAATCATTGCCGTCATCAAAATGTTTAGAAATGATCAAACCAACTAAAGAATCTCTAGACAATCCGCTGCATCAAGGAAGGTGTTTTATAGATCGCACCAATAAGATGTAGTCTTTCCGAAGCAATGCAGGGAAAATGACAGGGGAGCAGTATAGCCAATGGGACTAATACAAGAGGTCACAAACCTGAATATTAAAGTAAGAGGTACTGAAAGCATTTTCAGTCTGAGGGCATAAAAAGTAATTTTGCTGACTTTTTGCAGTTTTAGAGACGTGTGTGGACCAAGAAAGGTTCTGGGATAAAAAACGTCCAGATACTTGACGGTGGAAGTACTGGGTATGGGATTTTCCTTCACAGGAACTGAAGACGAGAAATCTGTGAAGGAGTGCAACTTATCGCCACGTAGAAAAGAAAATATTACATCTCTGCCTCAGTTGCGTCTGAGGAACATGAACGTATGCATAGAATGATAAATGTGGTCGTTTTTATCATTCCTGATAGACTTAGTATGGGTAAAGTTAAAACTGCAGTACTTATGTCCTAAAACATGTCCGAGGTTGGATGCAACTGTCTTCTTCTGAAAAACAAAGCATCTAAACACTGTTGCGCGATAGTTTTAAACTCGCAACTGAAGAATTCGTGAACCGATTGTGGAGTAATCATCTTACTATGGCCCAGCGTACCCAAGTCAAAGAATCATTGATTAAACCAGCTCGCACGTTTCTACAAAGATCCCTTTGTGACATTTCGTCACAACAACTAGCTCAAACGGCCATTTAGTTTAAGTGTTTGCAGACCAAACCTCAGAAAGATAATTTATCTAATGTGGCAAGTGGGCACTTTGAGGTGGATCTTGGCAGCTCACTTTATATGATAACAACGTCGGTCACCACTGTTTCTGGCGATACTGCAATGTCATCTAAGCAAACTCCTACTAGCTACTTCCTCCTCAGTCTTAACGTCTGTGAGCCAACTGACTTGAATTCAACGTTCGTAAGAGATGGAGTAAATTCGAACCATTGGAAAGAGCTGACTACCAAGGACCTTGTAGCAATGTCGCAAGCTGAACTCGAAACCCAAAGGATCCCCATGGTCAGTCAAATAAATAATGTAGAAACCCACAACAAATCCCAACGAAAATTTAAGCCTGTGATGAACACGGTACAACCTAACAAAATCTACCAAAACACATCACACATCACTTTATAAAGCAACATCCTAAGCCGACAAAAACCGGAAACAAATGTCATTTGGATACAGCTCGACATAATTCCCTTCCATACCAGAAAAATAAGTTCAGTAATGATGGAATAAACTAAGTCACGAAGACAAGGCTACCTCCAATCTCGTCTCATATATGTGCAGCCCTTCCCAACACACCTCACTATGACGCATTTTAGTACTGGATCGAATGGAGCTGTGGCCATTCCCGCTGCTTACATACCCGGCAGAAGCCAACTATCTGTTCTAACTGTTACCGCAAATTTGCAGTTGCCTCGACTCGACAACTGCCAAGCCAATTGAAAATTATACGTGCACCCTTAACCACCTCCATGTTCACAGCAATATCGACAATCACGAATGATATATTATCCACATTGCCACGCATGTAAAGATTAAACCCGATCCCAGTACTCCCACTCATATCTTCTGCGTCCATAATAGCTGACTACAACAACGCGCATAACAATGAACCGCAACACGACGACCCCACACCTAATAGTCCGTTTTCTATACTTCTACTTAATGTCACATCCATTAACCACCAATTATACTTCTTAGGCATGCTTGCGCTTATCAAGGACCCACATGCATTCCTCGTTACTGAAACATGATGCACTTCCGATGCATTAGACTCCACTTTAATGATTCCTAATTATCAGCATTTCTGGAAAGATCTCGGGACAGGCAAAGGTGGTAGATGCATGATATACCTACACAGTACATTTGCAGCAGAACTTCTTAATCATTTAAGGCTAACAAATGTTCCAGGATCCTTTTAGCTGTCCGTCTCAGGAACCGGTTCCCACAGTTTACACGGATGTGTTTACAACCCACAAACTCCAACAAATGCGAGTGTTACCATCATCACTTCAGCTTTCGACTTTTCTGCTGAGATGCCACACAGAGAGAAGATAATTGCTGGTGGTTTTAACCTACCAATGATTAACCGGTCTTCGCAACCATCCTCTTCTACACACAGCTTTCCTTTCCTCTCTCAGAATTGGTGGCTGGACACAATGGGTTACTGAGCCAACAACAGAGACCAGTATACTCGACCTCATGTTCACTTTCGGGTCACAAGTGCACAGAGGTATTAGGCAAATTCAGTGGTAATGACCACAAGACGGTACCATTCAGTTTCTTCGTCAAAGTGGTCATCAAACATGCTTTTATTTCGCAATATGTATTCCATAGGATAAACTGGAAGCCATCCCAACAAATTCTCCGATCAGCTGATTGGGACGCATTCTTACTCTCTAACAATGTGTACAATGCCGTAGACTGTTTCGACCATCGGGTCCATCAGGCCATCGCTGTCCTTACTCCCTAAGAGGAAAGGAGCACATGTGTCCAAAAAGACACAATCGTGCGTTCAGTCAGCCAAAAAATGAGAAGACAAATCGCTAAATAGGGAAAGACGGCGAATTTCAATTTGCTTTTAGAGTTGCACAACATTATTGGCAGGGTCAAGCGATTATATCTGGCGAAGAAGATACAAGAAGAACAGATAGCCCTAAGAACGACATGTAAAACAAAAGAACGTGTTAGAATTCTCTGCCTCTCGTGATAGATGGACTGGTTAATGCAGACGGACAGTCCCTTCATGATCCAGCTGACATCTGCGAAGCATTCAGGTCATATCGGCTGCCTCCATGAAACTGGAGTCGACCCCGTTAAATGTAAAGAATGATGCAAAAAATAAGCACCTTGTGTAACATTGTATTTTTTAGCATTACTATTAAACATTTAATGAATTCCACTAAACTGTCTTCCCATCCGGATTCCGATGGTATCCCACCTGTCGTCAATAAACTGGGAGGGCCTGATATGCCGTTACTGTTGCTGAACATGGTAACCCTTTGTTTGGATCAAGCTATTTTCCAGACCAGTGAAAACATCGCTCATCATTCCCTGTCACAAGAGTGGCAGCAAATAAGAAATTAATTATTTCCGGCCAACCCATCACACTTCTGTATAGCCCGAATATTAGAGAAACTGGTTAAGAATGGTGTGATTAAATTCATCAGTATGCTGGAGCTAATGAACTGGTCACAGCATAGTTTCTTTGGTAAACGATCGTGCATAACCTGCTAATAACATTATCTAAAACTTGTTTTGGAGTATATTGACTTAGGATACGCAATCATAATTCTGTTCCTGGACATGGAAAAGGCATTCGGTTGAGTGCCCCACAAACGGTTGCTGAAAATTATTGCTTCCTTTGGAATTCAGGATTCACTTCAAGGCTGGCCATTGTCATAACTGAGCGGCCGTTCTCAGGTACTTACCATTGATGACCACAACATTCCACCACGTCCAATCACTAGTGATGTTATCCAAGTAAGTGTACTTGGTCCGTTACTGTTCTTGCTCTGCCTCAATGACATTAGTGCGATTATCAGTCATAACATGCCTTTCCTATTCGCAGACAGCAAAAAGATAGTCTACAAATTCCGACGAGCTGAACTTTAAGCTACACTACTGAACGTACAGGAAGACCTCCACTCCCTTGAGAACTGGTATAACGCCTAAATGATGAAGTTATCGGCGAAAAAATCTAGCACCATTTATAGCGGCTGTTCCATATCCGAGGGAAGAATTACACTCAACGGCAAACAGCTTTGTGTACAGCTGTCTATCCGCGACTTCGAAATCAGGTATACTGGCACCTTCAACGTTTCTGAACATGTGAAATACCAGTTGCCAAGGTCCAGAAAATCAATAGCTAATATTTCACATACGATGCACATAAGCCAGAATAGACCTCATCAAAATCCTCGCTCACCCCATTTTGGAATACAGCAGTATCATTTGTGGCAGCATGAGGAAACCTGACAGACCATCTCTGGAATACTTGCAAAAATCACTTACAAAACGCCTGCTGGGCGAAACATCCACTAAGAATTATCAGGAGCGCTGCCAACCATTCAAGCTCGATCTGCTTTGGTTACGATTATTGAGACACAACCTGATGCTTCTGTACAACATGCTTCACCGAAGAGTTCACTGCTAATTACCCTCGCTACAACTAGAACCTAGTTCGTCAGTGGTGCGCATTCCCTCGGTCCCCTACTGGGGATCGAACACATGATTGCTGGAGAATCTCCTAGTTTCAAATGCTATGGATGTAGTGTCTAGTGAGAGGAAGTCATGACCTTTGGAGGCTAGCCACTGTCACCTGCTAAGGTTGTAACCTACGTGGCAGTGGAAGATAGGTCATGCTATATCCCAGTTAGCTTACAACTTGTGTAGCCCAGCCGATCTCTTTCATGGCTCAGTGGCTTAAGCTGCTGGCTAGTTGGCATCTGCCTCTAGCGGTCATGAGTTTGATCCCCACTAGGGGACCGGGGGAATGCACACCACTGACGAGCCCCAATGGGGCGAAACGCGTAGGGTGCTTTTTCGAAATAGGCTATGCTATGTAGCCTGTGAGCCTAGGACGAAAACATTATAATTACAAAATCCTCCTACTCATTAATAATACAACTTTGTTCGACAAGGGAGCTATGTAATATCGATTTTCCCTAAGTGTAGCCAGATGCAGGGTAACACTGCAGTCTAAATTTTCCTTATCATATATGCTATCTTGTGGAATAAGCTCCCAGTCCCAATCGGATCCTGTGAGAGCTCAAAGGTCATTGCATTAAGCTCACCAATTATCTGGCTTTGAACACGATTATGACCCTGTTCACCTGGGAGAGATCACTTGATGATATGTATTAAGAAGGGCCAGAAAACATCTGCTGATTGAAACAAAAATAGTTCATACTTTATGACACACACTTAGGGCCGTTATTAGCAACTATTCCCGCCAGTGCACATTGCGTTGAAACACACCTGTGAGTTAATATAAACCCTTGAAACAAAAAAGTTATTCAAATCACACATCTGTTTACCATTCATGTATGAGCATGACATATTCTGTAAAATATGTCCTGTGCTAAGTATGGCCACAGTTTCTCACTCGATGACAATTATGCCAATTATTATTAATATATTTAGTCCTATGTATCCATCGCGATAAAAGGGGGCAGTACAACAATAGCTGATAATAGAACATTTTATACGAGTTAGCAAGTTAATTAACCAAATATGTCTTGCGCAGCAAATATTACACCTAGACAAAATCAATGTGGTGATAACAGAGTATGCATCCCAGAATGTCTTCTGTTATTGGCATTGAAGGAAAGCTAGTTACAATGGCGAAAATATACCTATTCTGAAAGTGAATGTGAACACTAGGACGCACAAGAATACCTTCGCTGATTAATCGAAAAGTCAGAGATCCGGAGTATCGCCTGCAAACGGGCAGATGCAGGCAATCACTCGTAAATAAAGCAATGAAGATCACCGAAATCATATGATGACCCAGAACTTTGACAGAAAGACAGGAGATAATGAAGTATATGTTATTAAGGGGAATCAAAAGCAGTAATCATCAGGCTGGAAAAAATTAAAACAATCTTAGGCAGTTGGGTGAATAAGCTGGATGAACCCAGGTTATCAACAATTAAGCGGACATAAATAGGATAGGCTGCGAAATCCGAGCAATTTACGAAGGGCTAGGCATTCGTTCGAAATAACGTTAGTATTTGTTCCATTTGGTTACAGTATAAATTTCATTAAGCAAAATTCACTTGTAGACGATAACCAACATTTTAAAGTTTATTTCATTACGTTAAAATAACATTTGTCATACAACGTTTCCACTTACTTAGTTTCATAAATAAAGCATGCAAATGGGAAAATGATTATTTTAGTTTGCAGCGTTAGCTTCCAAATTTCAATAGTTTATTTAGCCATTAGGCAGATCTTTAAGAACTCATTATGAGGTAGGATAATTTCTAAAATAAAGTGGGAACACAGCCTTAAAAATCTTGCGTGCATAGTGGGCGAGGAAAATTAATACCTACTAAAAGGGACCACAGCAAAGAAGAACTCCGATAACCAACAGCGCATTATGTTCAACAACTTTTTAAGCGCAATGCAAACATCTCAGGTTTGCTTAATGTGGACAAGTTCACATATAACGTGCCACAAGTAATGATTTGCAGTCTCCAACCGAACCGTTAAGCTCGGTGAGCTAGTGCCTACACAGTGTAACATCATACTCCCACCAACACCATTCAATTTGTAAAAATAATCAATGTAAGTTTGATGGAATTCCTTAATTCTCTGTACTCGTTTCATACATTTTAACAAGATAATCATAATGAAAGATAATGGGTTCAGTTTTAACATTTACACCACCAACAGATAAGTTACTTGCTGATTTACTTAATGCGAACACAAGCTACTCGTCACAAGTAGAGGTGACATCGTCATTGCAGAACACAAAATATAGAAATGACATTTCAAGCTTTGATTGGAAAGAAGCGGAGAAACTTATTCAAAAAATAGTGCAACAGCAAATGCGTTTTTCAAATCTTGGTCCTCCGCAAACGATTCGGCGAGTAAGTTAACCAGTTAAAAATGCTCTCAAGCGAACTGAAAACAGCGTTGAAAAAGAGCACCATTGCTTAGAAAGTAAAGGAATAATCGACGTTCACGCAGAAAGTTAAAATTATTTGACGTATTAATCGATTCAGTAGTGTCTTAACTTCATCGCAATATAATTTTTATGGTCATTGGTTATGAAATAAGTACTCATGTACGAAATAAACTAAGGTTTTAAACAAACGAAATCTATACGACGAACAGTGTAACTGTTGATATCGGCGATTGCCGAACTCACATTCTACCATTAGCTGATACCGGACAATTACCTAACCTGTACTAACGATGCCACCTGGAGTGGTGCTAAAGCATCTGCAATCTAATTTGCTATCTCGAAGAACAACTCTATAAAGGAACATCAAACTCCAGTTGCCAGTATTCCGATTTACATACTACTAAACCTGTGAGAGGAAGGGGTTTAGAATTGCACTTGCTTACATTTCGGGATGCCCAGCGATGACAGTAGACCCGCTGGAGAAGTCGAGAAACCAGATACCAACTGCAATCTTGTGGGGTGATATAGTGCTTATGGGTAAATATGCGATCGCCATTTTGTAGGTTTTTACCACTCAACAGTAATGACAAGCTTTGCACTGATATCATAAAGCATAAAGCACTTTTATTTATGCTGCTTTGGATCCAACTGGTAGTAAGCAATTAGTGAAAATTAAACCGACGCAGTTGACATAGTTCTTAATTCATTTTTGTACATTGATGTTTCCTCTCAAGACTAGACTGGCACGAGATTGTAAGACTAAAACAGGCAGCATACGTCCGCATTGAATTCATATATTACTAGTATTCCACAATCAACGTTTACACGTATACACATAATAAACATCGTAAGCCAATTCAACCTTCTTGTCAGTTCATTCAACGGTGACATAAACGTCGAAGCATGGCTTAGTGCTGCACATGTTATTCCGAACGTTACAATAAAAATAAAGATTGCCTGAAAATATGATGGATAGAAAACTGCACATTTGTCGAGTGAGATGGATGAGGGGTAACTGTGCGTCTGACCAATGACAGGACCGATACTAACTTAGTAATAATACCAGTTCCGACACAGATTTCTTAAACTGTTTAGGCAATTTATTAGTCTACCATACAGGATACCATTCAAAATTATGCGTAAGCCGAGGAGCACAAACGCAGCGATAAGCGAAGGACAGTTTCTGGCTTGTAAAATTTGACTAATTCGTGTAATTCAATGTAGTGGTTGTAAATATTGTTCTATTTGACATTTCCTATGTTGTATTCCTCGTGATACTGAATACAATTAAACGCGTAATTCAAAATTACGTTTCATTTTATTTCCTGCTATATCGAAACTTGCTTCAGGGGGAGCTTTGCGTTATTCCAGATTCTATAAGTAAACAAATGACGTCGTGGCCAGTACCAAGTTCCTGATGAATCCAAATATTGCAACACTGGGCCTAAATTCTTCCTAACAAGAAACCGTGGAATACCTCCAGCTCTTTGAGCTTTAGTGGCTTACAAAGTTTGAAAAACAAGAGAAATTGTAAACGCCGCGGTTTCTGATTATTATTGGTGGTAACTCTCATTCAATTGGCAAGAATCTGTTATATCCAATTTCACCAAATAAATAATCATTTGAGGAGCCCATAATCCTAATACCTGATTATTTGTTACCGAAAAATGTCTTATTGGCAGAATACGCCAAGTTTAACTTCCTGCAACGTCTACCAAACCAGTCAGTTCGTGATTTGATTTCGTAACTGCATGCTCAAGCCACTCGATGTTATTTTGAAGATAAACTAGATGAGTAACTCTGAGATCGTTTAATTGCTGAAGTTTATATCTCAAATCCGTGTCGTCAGTTAATGTCCCTTCCGGAGACAACATACAAGGCAGTTAAACTGAAAAGTAAAAATTTTCAAGACGTTACGAAATTTCGAAATGCCATACACCTGACCAGTAAAGGTTATTTGGATCTGCCAAAAGCAGTGCTTATGCTAAGCAATAACGACGGTGGCAATAAACATTTTTGATGTCAGCTGGATACCATCGTCTACACAGGATAAATCACCAGAACGTTGCTACATCTGTTGAAGTCTCTAAACTGTTGGATCAGTGCGCTTCATGTGGAAAGTTGCATTCTCGTCGTACTTGTCTTCACCGAAATGTAAACTTTCCATGGTGGCAAGGTTAGATACATCCGTAGTGCCTGTCGGCTTGCGAAACCGTGTAAAGTTGTGAATTCACCTGCGTACAGCATGATCCAAGCGTGCGATAAGGTTAGTGCGCTGACGTTGACGGTTAATACTAATGGCTATTTGTACAGCAGCCTTCAGTTTGGAAACGGAAATTCATGTAAGTTCATTGCTTACACAGGTAGTGTGGAATCAATGCTTACTGAAACAAGTACATATTGTGGCGAGATTATTCTCCAAGCCCAACTTTGATGTCTATATTTTCTTTATCCTGGTGAAATTTGCATCCAAGCTCTATTACCAGCCAAGACATCAATCTTCATACGTTTCCTGTGTTAGGCTGCTTCATTTTTTTCAATATTCGACAAAGACAACGATCTTATCGATCATAATTTTGTCCTCGCAAGTTAAGAACCATCTATTCTTGGGTCAAAAGTTATGCAGGCACTCAAATTAACCATAACGTTTTTGTCGAATGCAAATACTGAAGCTGGAATTCGTATTCCGGTTCACGAGTGTTCCATAGTGACGATTGGTATGAAGACTCCTTCAGCAGGCCTTGAGGTTATTAGATTTCCTATATTTGGTTAACTTCGCGTTTCACCATATGCAGTGAGGTAGCCAGTCCTGAAAGATTTAAACAGTTTGTATGATAAAGGATTACGTTTACCAGTCCAGAGCTGCTGATGGACAAGGCCCATTTTCACACCATTAAAGGCAGGTGTACAGAATCCCAGAGTCTGTAGTGACTATCGGAAAATCCTAAATACACGTGTCTGCAAGCGTAACTGCTATATGGAAGAACCTGAATCTATTCTTTATCGCTTACATGGTTCTGGGTATTTCTCGAATTTAGACTTAATGTATGTCTATTTGCAGATTCCCCTAAGTAAGTCATGTAGTGAAAGAACAACCATAAAAAGGCTTTTCCGTTCGTACCATTATCGTTTTCTTAAATTGACCTTAGTGAACCATCGGCCATTTTTCAGGAAGTCATGAATTCGTTTGTAAACGTTTTAAGTGGTGTTACCGTCTACCATGGTGATTTAATTGTACAAACTACTGAAAAATTTACTCAAGCTTCTAGCAGGCTAGCACTGCTGTAGCCATTTGCAGACAGTAATGTAAATGTGAATCCCAAAAATTGGCTAATCTATGTTCAAGACATCAGTTGTCTGGGTCACTACGTTATATCCTTTAGATTTAGCCTTGCTACCGATCGTCGTAGACCACTCGTTCAATGGTAATCAACGGCAAATATTCGTAAACTATGGTCTCTGATGGAAAACCTACAATGCTACTCAAATTCATAAAAATATGTTATTTAGTTGATGCTCAGCTGTTCCGTTTACTAGACACTAAATATTTTTGGGGTCTACACCGCATGAAACGATGCTGTGATATATATATATATATATATATATATAATATATATATATATATATATATACAACAGTCTACGAGTAGACATATAGCCATCAGAAACCATGGGACTCAAAATTAGATACAACAATAGTAAAAGCAAAAACAGCACAACACATCACATCACATCAAAGTCCACGATTTCTTCAGAGGGCGAGATACTACCCGGTTGCCCAAGCCGAAGTAGGAGGTTGACTTAGGGCACACCACCCCGAGCCTCTTGCTGAATAGCCTGCCCGCAAGGCAGCGGAGCGAATTCAGGGAATCCCGCTCAATGGGAGCCGATGACTGCTCAGTTCATACGCCTTTCGTTTGTTCCTTTGTCAAGCAGGGGCCCAATGTTCCCCAGAAGTACAGCGTAAGGTTGCCGGAATACAACGCTTCGCCATCATGAAGCCAGGGGCGGTGATTTTATTTAGTGGCGAGTAACGTCCGCCACGTCACAGTGTTGTTAAAAGGACATATGCTGCTTTTTATATGGAGAACGCTTGCCAGGCGAAAATCCACCACGCCCTGGAACACGGCTGGGGGAGATACAAACCTCACTCCAGTCTGAATGTGTGCTTTAATCAGTTTCCATTAAATCTGTCCTGTTTTTATTACTGATGCTTCTCCAAGTGGTGTTGGTGCAGTGCTAGGAATAAAAGGACGCCAGGTTCTTCTTAATTCTCGCATATTCAGCGAGGCTGAGAAGGGATATGCGAAGGCGCAATGTGAATGCTTGGCGGTGCTTTGGAATCAGACTTGACTTCAAATACATCGGTTGGCTTTGACGTTCAAGGCAGTAACTGATGACAATCTAACTAGCTCCCTGGCAAAATTCAGTGAAGAGATACTTCTAAGGCGGCGAATTGCACTCAGTGGTTATGATTATAGGATGGAACGCAGAATGCTGAAGACAGTACTCGCGTGTCTTTTCTTTCTCGACAGGCTGGTTCATTTGAAGCTGATTCTGAAGTTGATTGCCTACTTGCTCAAACATTTCCCAAACCACGCGCAGCTTTAATCCATAAAACAAGGAAGTGCTTTGGCCCCATATCCTCACTTTAAATACAGGACTGGTTAGCTTTGTTACAGAGGAATTTTGTCCCGTTTTGCCAACATCGTGAAGAATTTTGTGTTACTTCTGATAGCATGTTGTTCGTCAAGGATAGTTTGCAGTTTTTTTCAATTTTGCCGGTCGCTGTTTTAACTGATTTTCATTTTAGATATTTGCGCATTTAAAAGATAAACTCTCGGGTCGATGTCTGTGTTGATAGCCTGAGATTGATGCTGATATTCAAAAGTTTGCTTCATGATGCGAAACCTGCCGACACAAGGAAAGAAGTTAGCCATTTAAATGGACACCCTGGCCAATGGCGTGTGAAATCTGGCATCGTATCCACATTGATCCATTCCTTTTAGCAAAATTATGCAATTGTTATAACTGATTCTTATTTGGTGTGGCTTGTGGGATACACAAAGGATAAACCGAAAACCGCTTTTATTATTCGTGCCCCAAGCAAAGTGCTTAATCGTGAAAATGTAGCTTTCGTCTACTCTAAGTGCCAATGGTTCTCTTATTCACTGCGTCTTTTGTAACTGACTGGTTACGGCATCTTGGTTGTCTTCGTCCTTTTATCTCTCCTAGGAAACCTTACTCCAAGGGACAGGCGGAAAACACTGATACTACTAGGAAACTTGCCATAACTTTTGTGCTCCAGCAGCATTTGATGAAGGCGATCAATGCATCGATAACTTCTTACTTCAATTTCGTAATTGTGCTCGTTCTACCAGTGCAGATAAACCTGATAAGATGTGCGAATTCCGAGCAGTTTGCTCTAAAGTGCTCGTTTTGAGCTATGTTGAAATATCCTATTTCATGAGCAGTGCTAGCCGACTCAACTCTAGCATTGTTGTGAGTAATGTCGGAAGACGTGTGGTCCGGATATTGGACGTGGATGCTTAAACTTTGCATAAATGTCCTGTGGAGCAGGTAGAGTTGACAGTAAGCTCCGCTGCTTCTGTGATCGATACTAAGGCACTTGTACAATGAACAATGATTTATAACGGGTAAAAAAGCAGGTGCTCTACATGTCCCGTAGGGTGTATAGCGTGATAAAAAGATAGCGAAGGGATAATGGAGTCTTCATTTCGGGCGCTTACAGATGTAACTGCACTGTCGTATAGAGGGAGTTTGAAATGAGAATGTACTCACAACGCAACAGGGGAGTGGTTATTGTTCACATCATAGGCGAGAAAAATAAAAAAGCTAGCAAGGACAACGCTTACTCTTGTGCAACAATCTCGGGTCGACAGGATACAGTAATCCAGTTTCTGTAGTAGTAGCGTTTATCACATTTCGTTTAAGAAGTTTGGAATGACTCATTCTCGAGTAGGGTTATGGCACTATCCCCCGTCTGTTGTGCATTAGTGCCAGCATCTGGTGGTCAGGAGCTATAGCACGTAGTGTAAATGTGACAGGGTATCGTCAAGGCGTTTTTTGAAAGTGTAAGGGTGGGTGCACTAATTACATGTTCCGGGAGGGCGTTCCAAGACTGTGCCATGTGAAGGGAGGAATAGTTTCGCCGACATTCCAGGCGGCTGTACTGTGTGGCTTACTTAAACTGTTGACCTCTTAGCGAGGTGTTTAGACTGAGTATTAGAAGGGAATGGCATGGGTGGTTGGGGTTCTCAGGATTAGGTACACCATTATGAGATCGCCCCTTAAACGCCGATAACGCCCACTGTAAATTTTGAGGGTTTTCAGCCTGAGTAGGTAGGGAAGGCTGGTCAAACCTCTGACGCTTTTCGTTGCCCTACATTGTGCAGTATCGAGCGCGGTGAGATGGTGCTTGAGCCAAGGTTGCCACGCTTGAATAGCGTACTCCGCGTGCGGCCTCACGTACGCACTAAGCATTTTGGGAAGACTGAAGGGTCAAACTTTCCGAAGGCTCTACGAAGAAGGCCGAGGTACTGGTTCGCTTTCTTAGCCGTCTTTTCAGTCTGCCTAGAACAACCTAGGTCATCTTGAACTATGACACCAAGATCGCACTCGTGAGAAGCCCGCTGTATAATTGTTCTCCTAGGCGGTAGTTGTGCATACTCTTGTGCCGTATACTGAGAACTTTGCACTTGGTGACGTTGAAATGCAGCATGTTCTTGATGGACCATGTGTACGCTTTGTCCAGGTCCTCCTGGAAGAATGTGTGATGCTCCACTGCAGTTATAGTACGCCATACCTATAGGTCATCAGCAAATATTAAACAGTTAGAAGATAACACACTCGCGAGATCATTAATGAAGACCTGGAACAGGCGGGGTCCAAGTATCGAGCCCTGAGGTACGCCGCATTGAACTTCGATGGATTCTGATGGGTTGCTTCGAACCCTCACATTCAGGTGACGTTGCAGAAGAAAATCTCCTATCCAGCCCAGAACAGGATCACAGATTCCATATCTCTTGAGTTTGTGGAGGAGAATGCGATGGTCTATGCGGTCGAATGCCTTTGAGAAATCCAAGTAGGCCGCGTCAACTCCTACACTGGCGTCCACGGATTCCGTCTAGCTTGCACGAGCAATCAAGAGCTTAGTTGTACAGGAGTGATTTCGGCGAAATCCATGCTGTTGCGGATCGATATTTTGCTGTTCTCCAGGTACCCCATCAAAGCTTCAGCTATAATGGACTCCATAACCTTAGAGATCACAGGCAGTAGTGTTATCGGGCGATTGTTTGCTGGTTCAGCACGGTTACCCCTTTTGTAGATAGGCCTGACGATTCCGTGCTTCCACATCGTGGGGATGTGCATCTCGTTCAGATATCGTTGAAAGAAAATTGCTAATGGTCCTGCCAATCTCATGGCAGCAACTTTTAACGCCTTCGGTCGAATGCCGTCCGCACCCGGGGAGCTAAACTCGCGCAGAAACATCAGCCTATTCAGTACAGCTGCGGAGGTGAACGATATGTGATTAAGCCCTGATGGTGGCGTTATCTGCTTAGGCTGGATGAATGGTGATTGATAGCGTCAGGTGGCCTACATGGTCTCCTGATTTGAGCCCTCCGGATTTCTATTTATGGGGGTACATGAAACGTTGAATTTATTATACCAGGCAAACCTGTCTGGAGGAAGTGAAACGGCGCATAGTAAGCGAATGTCACGAGACATCGATGGACACTTTGCAGAAAGTACTAGCCAATGGCATCGAGCGAATACTGCTCTGCAAGCGAAACGGCGGTGTTCATTTTAAACATCTACTTCGTTGACTTTTGTGACGGATAACGCGTTATTAACAGAACTAGCTTCACATTTGTTAGCATCCTTCTAGAAAGAAATCTCGCGGACCTGTGTCATCCTGCAGCAGACGCCAAAGGAATTGAAACCCAACATCGGAAACGAATGCCACGGTATATCGGTGGACACTGTAGAAAGTGCTAACTAATAGCATCGGGTGAGTACTGCTTTGCAAGCGGAAAAACGGTGTTCATTTTGAACATCTAATACGTTGAATTTTACGCTCTTGATGAATACTTCATATAAATATAAGTATAATGCATAGCGACTAATTTCACTAGCACTTGTTGCGATGGGTACTGGGGGTTGAATGTATACTATGAAAAAATAGTACAAGATAGATCTGTGAGAAACTCGCAATAGTTCGGGGTGCAGGCGTCGCTGTTGATTTTTACTCTAAAGTTGACGGCGGTGGACGAAACCGTTGAAGCACAGTAGGATGCCCTATGCGCTTCTTACAAGTCAGAGTCACGTACTTGCGTAGCCCATATGACATTAAACTAGTGTTTGCCAAGTAACTCAATTATAAATACTGTCATTCCCCTGTCTGCAATGATTCTCCAGCGGTAATGGAACTGTCGCTGACCACTTAAGTAGGAGCCACAAGATAGAGATACTTTTACCACCGATACGCGTTGGCTACTTCGGCAATTCGCTTCAGTCTTTATATATTCAATACGGCACACCTGCCCATTATGCACAAACGTGCGGCATTATCTAAAGGAGGTGTTCGGTTACTGGTGGATCGGTCGCAGCGGTTCAAATGATTAGCCTGCCCGGTCACCAGATTTAAATCCCTTAACTTTCTTCCTATGGGGTTATTTGCAAACAAGAGCTTACAAGAAAACGCCTATTTCACTCGAACCATGAATATATGGATAATCGTTTCCAACCCACAGACACCAATCTTATACTCGCACATTGCTAATGATATCAAACATTCAAGAATGGAGCAGCACAATTACAAGCACAAACTGGTTGACGGTATCCGGTTACGGATTTGCTTGTCAATGTGACCAGCCACAGAACCTCTGCGCCTATAGAGGGATCATGAGTGGCTTCCGCTGCACCACCCACAGCTCTAACCACACACCCCATGTTCAGTGAAAACCCGAACGAATAAGACCGGGAGACACGTGGATAGGAGCCGGTCCACACTCCTTCACAGACAAACACAAGCGCGCTGTATTTGGGAATCAATCACAACAGGCGGTGGCTGGACCGTAGTACGCTCCGCACTGAGTGCATGGAACCACACTTTAATCCTAGCGCGGCCAAAAGGACCGTGCACCCCGAATCCTACAGTAACAATCATCGGTCTCCTGGAGCCTGTATGGACGAGGTAGTCGACAATAGGCAGGTAGGCACGTTGTCAATATGCACATAAAGTGCAGCCACACAGGGGATGTCAAAAACAGCCGATCATTTGAAGCGATGATATCAAGTAAAATAAAGCGAATACAGCATACAGATACGGAGACGTTACTCTGCACTTAATGAGCGTATGAAATAAATTGGTTACTAAAACAAGGCGAATGGTTCAATACGTGAGAATATATATATTGAGAAAATGACACAACCGCAAAAATGTTATAGAATTTAAATACCAATAGCTTAAACGACGTGTGTAAGTTTATAGAAGATAGTTTAAGTAGACAGTAATATGAGAAAAAGTATTAGGAGAATATAGCAAACCCACCAGCTGAAATAAAGAGACACAGCATGTAAGCTCGCGAGTAATAAATCGAGTGCAGCGTACCTACAAACCCTGCTCCCGTACTGCCTACGTTCTCTGCATGACCAGTCGACCCTTCTTTGGTGGCACCGAGCGGCCTCGCTCATGGCTCCCTAGGCCTGCCTGACTAAGACACTCGCGACCACATGTGCTACAGCACCACGGGTTAGTGGTCGACCACTGTGACTTGTAATCTAGTTGCGATAAACAAACTACATGTGTCCATTTCGCAAATGTGCATGTGCAGGGCAGTATCATTATGATGACTTGGGTGCTGCAGTTGACAGATATAAAGTAAGACCAAACAATACTCTAGCGCCGATAGGCATACCGGTAAAAGTTACGGCGTGGCGTGCGTACAAACCTAACCCAAGTTCTCGCAACTGGAGCAAATATTTGTGATAGCATAACCAATGTAATATATTTGTCCAGGAGGAGAAAGTAACGTACAACCATTGTCCAGTGCATGCCTCTTTTGGAGATAACAAGAAACCGTATCGACATCTGAACAGCCTCCGGTTTCTGAAGTTTGGTGTTCCCCCACTAATACCAGCAGATGGATGTGCTCATACCGCCGAGGATGCAGTCATAGTTCTACGGTGAAAATTTGCTCCAATAATTCGACACGCCACCAGCACGTCACACACCTGCCTCATTACCCCAGATGCCAATAAGCACAAATGTTACTTAGGTTTCAGTGACTCTTTTGAGGAAGCTGCTATCGTTGCGCAGCCATAGTTACTCGAAATTGAAAACGTTTCCACGAAAACACTGCAGATGGCAGCTATTTGGAAATCCGATCTAATATCCTGAAGTTTTCAAATGTGTTAGGATATATAGTAGGTCCCGGGCATGTGAAATAAAGTTATCATCATCCCTCTCTTAGGCGAGGCAACCGCTCGGTATCCCCAAAATTGTCGCCCAATGACTCTTTCCAGTGCTTTCATAGGTGCTGGAGACAGTGGTTGATGAGACATCAATGGGCTCTTTAGATAATTGTAACATCCGAACAACACGCATTCCATCAACATCGGTCAAGCACAACTAGCTTGCTGTTTGCGCGGATCAGTTGGATTGAAACATTTGTGAGAGGAAACGAAACCAATGTCATTTGTCTTAATTTTCTAAGGTCTTCTACCGCTTTGATCACTGGATCCCGTTCCATAGGCTGCAATGCTAAAGAAGTGGAAAACTTCTTTTCAAATGGATAGGAAATTTTCGTCCTTAACGCCGGCTGCAAGAGCGGGTTTTGTGCCCAAGGTTCGACCTTATTGGGGTGGAATGCAGTTTTCCAAAATGATTAGTACATGGCTCACGCTTATTCTCGGTCTTCATTAACGAGTTCCCGATGATCACTTGGTATGACGGGTGATCGGTAAACAGGTAGATCACAATCTGCCACAGCATGGATTCGACCGAGCTTTCGAATGGTCAAAGACTAAACAAATCCACGCCACATGCCAACTGATGCAAATAAGATAGGTAGACGCATCTTGAAGACCTGGGGTGATGACGCAAGAAAGGTCATATGTTCGGAGCAGCCATTGAAACTGTCAAACAACAGGAATCAACTTATTGGTCAATTGCGGAGAACGTTCCATGTGTTCGACCCTACCACCATCTGCCAATGCGTATGAGCGGCATAATGTAGAGGATTCGCGCACAGTAGCCCCAGATAAAACAAAATCTTGTTGAACTGGAGAAAAAGGGCGTTAAGGGTCTATACTAGCTGAAATAACAAATACGACTGAAAGCCCAAGGACAATTGCCAGATAATTGCAGTGTGTGGGGTGAACTCTTTCTGATTGCTAATAGGTAAAAACCTACTTGCGTTAGTTGTCAGCCATTGCCACCAAGGCGCAATAACAAACGGATTTGCCAACCGATCAGACAAAAATAAATCCATACGATTGGAATATCGCAAGCATTGTTTAGAACTTGAACGTGAAAACTTCATATGATTTGGTATTTTCTGACCAAAATATATCCAGCTTCCTAAAACGACTGAAAGATACATTACACAATCTACAACGAGTGCCGAATGGATGTAAATATTGGGTTCTCCAGCAAGCACGAAATCAACGTTGATGGGTTTGCATGGGTTAACATGATAGTTTATCGAGTCAACAGGTGCAAGCTTAACTTCGCTTCTTCTATTTTTGTACATAAATTTTTCACACAAACCATATAACGAGAGATGTCAAACCCTAGCTTTTATCCCGTATTGTTCCATCGACTTCCCGAATTAAGTCATTCTGCGAAAATGCGTATGAATCAGTAGTTTTAGGAGCTAAAGGCAAGAGTAATGCAGAAATGGTCGCGGAATTCCCCCTCTAGCAAGCAAGTCAAACCGTAAATCACACGAATGCTTAAAAGGATAATCTTGTGTATTATTTCATTTACCGTTTAATCCGAATGATTATTATAGGACGTTGAGAAATTGTTTTGAAAGAAGGAACATTGAGTCGCAACCCAGCCCCAAGCGATTGAGGTGACCCGAGGGATAAGTTTTCGATGACCAGTCTCATTTGCAAACAACAACGAAAGGCAACTTGTGGCGCAGATGCAAAACCGCAGTGGTTGATCAAACCAAAGCGAACAAGAGAAAATAGAGAAGGGTTATTGTTCGAGCTGCTACAACCCAAGGTCCAGTCGAGAGGAAACTCCTGTGACTGATAATGAACGATCGGACAAGGAGTGATTATCGTTAAATCAAGCAATTAAGCCGGCGACGCGCTCGATGCGCTTGGATAACAATAATCTTGGATTGAGTTGTAGGTCCTAAAATAGGTAAACAACATAATATGTAGGTAATGAGCAGTGAAAGTGGTCACTCATTGATGGAGGCGTTGGCAATAACCACGATGTCGAAGAAGCAGGTCAACTAACCGGTTATCACTTGTGGGTGTAACACAAAGAAACAAAATGTGCTGGCAAAATGAGATATGTAAACAAACCATCGAAAGTATAACATGTGTAACAAGATATTGGTGTGTATAGGGAGGCACTAAATTTGTGTGATATGTAAACAAGTTAGGGTAATATGAAAATGTAAGTGCCAAAGCAAACATTTCAAGCTGGACCGTATAGACAGACCAGGATGAATTAGCAATAAAATCCTGACGATTTTCTAAAATGCAGCTCCAACACAGGAGAATGATTGACAGGTAAAACGGTAGAAAGTAAGTAACGCAACTGTATTACGCCGGTATTGCCTAGGGACGGCTGGCTGTTAAGCGTCCATCACAAGTCACGCGCGTTCAAGAGATAACACAAGGTCACCCACATATACGCGGAACGAAATCGGTTGACTTTCCCTCTCGGCCACTTGCAGACGAAGGGGCCGGACGTATTATGGTGACAATGTAACCTACCGGAGGATAAAAGCATCACTCGAATCCGATATCGAATCTAAGGGTTCAACAGACTTTGCAGAAACAGCTCCGTTTATTATCCAACGTCTTAAGGGTCGACTGCCGGTCATGTTCACACCTATGATCCGATATATATTTACTTGCAGCTGTAGTGAAAGATACAATTGTTACACTAGGGACCATATGCGCGTGAGATAAACAACAAGTGATGAAGTGCTAGACGTGGAGTCTTTGCTTCATCGTAGACAACATTACGGTATATAATCAGAAAAGGGCCGCAGGTGCATTCTATCATGCGGCTAGTAAACGATATGCTTTAGTCAACAGGACATTGATTAAGTTCACATTAAGCGTTGAGTAGAAATATGATTGAAACACTGGCTTCGGTGACAGAAATGTGGACCGTAGACGAGACAGAAGTTGCTGCAACGCGGCAGCACATTCCGTTACTATAATGTATCAGCACGCTTATGCGCCAAGGTCGGATTTAACAATCTGGACTCATGAACCAATCAATACCATAATGCAATCAGCAGCTACTGCATTCTGTCGTTCACAGCGATATTATGTTGCATAGCTAAGCTCAGTGCCTAATCTAAAACATTTCCGACTGACTGCATACAAAGTGCAATTGAATTGCTGCTTAACGCTCTGATTTACCTCCGCAAGCCAAATGAATATCATGTTTAACCACTGGATTTGCATTTAGTGCCATTTCGATGCACCAAGCGCGCCCAGTGACCTTGCAATTGAGCTAGTCCAAAGTAGCCAATGAAGGCTTATGTACTAAACTTACCATGAATGTATGAGTTGGTAGTATTTGGTAGAGACGCGTGGGCGTGCTAGTCTTCGTCCAGAAACGGTGCCTAATCTGAAACTATTTACACGCAGGTTAGCGCATTGTACCAAGCTTTTAGCGTCGCACATTTTCGAAATCGCGTGCAGTACTTTCAAGTTGGCGAGGTTAAGAACGCTGTTTTGGCTTTGACACTCTCATTGGTCATGGGACGTAAACCAATGGGACACCGGTTAGAAGCCCGCAGCATATGCGACAGACAGTCCAATGAAAGTGGTCGAGCATCACCTTCGGTTCTATTTTGATGCCTATCTGAAGGAAACCTTGATAATTGGTCTCCAAACTGAAACCGTCCAATGCGTAAATTTTAATGCCTGTATAAGGAGGAGATCCTATCTACCACTTGATCCGAAGCTGAAGACGTAACCAGTGCGGACAGACATACTAAGCAGCACATGAAGCGGTCTATGGTGATCGCTGTTGGCTAGCTGGTGGTGTGGTAGCTTATTCAGCGGCCTAACCATGGTGGCGTAGACAGGCAATCTTCCAACTGGTATTCCGCAGTACAGCAATGGCTGTTAGGCGGTTAGACAATTGTGCGCGATTGTCATTGCAACGATCATGGGGGACATAGTTCCCACAGAAGTTAGTGGACCAACGTAAAGCTGAACAAAGATGCTCAAGTCCAACTTTGCATTCGTTTCCGCTGGACCAAGCGTTGCTCGCGGATCTCAGTGGCATAGTGCTTATGGCGTCAACAAGCAGCCACTAAGCTCTGAGTTCTAGCCCAACTCAGGCTATCTCCAACTGATGAGTCCTAACCAGGACAAAACCGCGGTCTTGAGGTGCCGGTGTTGGGGTGAGCAACACTATAATACAGGTTCAATGTTTGCTTATTTCTATCAAGTTTGTTGACTCAACAATAGTGGTAGGATTCCAAGTGTGGCGTTGGCATGATATTAATGAGTGTTCGTTTGTCTTTACACCCATAGGCGACTTTGCAATTCAGTTATCGCTTCAGTGTCTCCATGTATGGCGTAATGTAAAGGTCATAGAAACCTATGTATTCATAGGATAATTATGCTTCACTTCCATATGATAGCCCATACGTGTTGAGAAGCTTTGCGAAGTGGCTCTCCAAACGGAACCATTAAAAGGTCAGTCAATGCAGATGGAACCTCCCTATTAAGTCCATGGACTAGCAAGCTATCCTCAGGAAATCGGCATTACTCAACAAAGAAAACACTAAAGGGGTTACGATGACTACCGTGTTTATACATGCCACATCACTTTGCTAGAAAGAACGCACGATTTATAATTAGTTGCGACGCAGCCATTTTTATTTTGGTAACTCAGGTGAGTACTTGGAACAGACAAGAGAAGTGTTCCTATTGTGGCGCTTACACGACATTAGTGAGTTTTCCTTCGCCTCCATTCCTGTGGGCCAATTCGTTAATCATTTACTGCTACAGGACCCTTGGACCTGTCGTTATGTTGAGTTCGTAAGACGCATGTAAATCATGCGTTTCAACATGATATTTACACTTCACTTCCATGTGATTGATATGCTTGAAATATCAAGTGACCCTACGGCATGATATGATCTGCCAACTAGCATTGCATACGCATCGTAAGCATGGAGTTTGGTGCAATTTTCCTCCTTCACCAATGCCACCGGATTTACCTACATTCCAATGCCAAAATGTTTTCGAGTAGTTACCAATACGAAAATAACCTGTGTCACAGCGTGCACACATGAATGTTTCTAAGACTAGCTGAAACATTGGTCCATAGCAGGATTGTAGGCGCGGTTGTCTTTGTAAATGATTGCAAACACAGTGTAGGAACGCTTGTGGGGAGACAACAAATTTTGTCTGTTCCAAGTACTCACCTGAGTTACCAAAATAAAATGGCTGCGTCGCAACTAATTATAAATCGTGCGTTCTTTCTAGCAAAGTGATGTGGCATGTATAAACACCGTAGTCATTGTAACCCCTTTAGTGTTTTCTTTGTTGAGTAATGCCGATTTCCTGAGGATAGCTTGCTAGTCCATGGACTTAATAGGGAGGTTCCATCTGCATTGACTGACCTTTTAATGGTTCCGTTTGGAGAGCCACTTCGCAAAGCTTCTCAACACGTATGGGCTATCATATGGAAGTGAAGCATAATTATCCTATGAATACATAGGTTTCTATGACCTTTACATTACGCCATACATGGAGACACTGAAGCGATAACTGAATTGCAAAGTCGCCTATGGGTGTAAAGACAAACGAACACTCATTAATATCATGCCAACGCCACACTTGGAATCCTACCACTATTGTTGAGTCAACAAACTTGATAGAAATAAGCAAACATTGAACCTGTATTATAGTGTTGCTCACCCCAACACCGGCACCTCAAGACCGCGGTTTTGTCCTGGTTAGGACTCATCAGTTGGAGATAGCCTGAGTTGGGCTAGAACTCAGAGCTTAGTGGCTGCTTGTTGACGTCATAAGCACTATGCCACTGAGATCCGCGAGCAACGCTTGGTCCAGCGGAAACGAATGCAAAGTTGGACTTGAGCATCTTTGTTCAGCTTTACGTTGGTCCACTAACTTCTGTGGGAACTATGTCCCCCATGATCGTTGCAATGACAATCGCGCACAATTGTCTAACCGCCTAACAGCCATTGCTGTACTGCGGAATACCAGTTGGAAGATTGCCTGTCTACGCCACCATGGTTAGGCCGCTGAATAAGCTACCACCACCACCAGCTAGCCAACAGCGATCACCATAGACCGCTTCATGTGCTGCTTAGTATGTCTGTCCGCACTGGTTACGTCTTCAGCTTCGGATCAAGTGGTAGATAGGATCTCCTCCTTATACAGGCATTAAAATTTACGCATTGGACGGTTTCAGTTTGGAGACCAATTATCAAGGTTTCCTTCAGATAGGCATCAAAATAGAACCGAAGGTGATGCTCGACCACTTTCATTGGACTGTCTGTCGCATATGCTGCGGGCTTCTAACCGGTGTCCCATTGGTTTACGTCCCATGACCAATGAGAGTGTCAAAGCCAAAACAGCGTTCTTAACCTCGCCAACTTGAAAGTACTGCACGCGATTTCGAAAATGTGCGACGCTAAAAGCTTGATACAATGCGCTAACCTGCGTGTAAATAGTTTCAGATTAGGCACCGTTTCTGGACGAAGACTAGCACGCCCACGCGTCTCTACCAAATACTACCAACTCATACATTCATGGTAAGTTTAGTACATAAGCCTTCATTGGCTACTTTGGACTAGCTCAATTGCAAGGTCACTGGGCGCGCTTGGTGCATCGAAATGGCACTAAATGCAAATCCAGTGGTTAAACATGATATTCATTTGGCTTGCGGAGGTAAATCAGAGCGTTAAGCAGCAATTCAATTGCACTTTGTATGCAGTCAGTCGGAAATGTTTTAGATTAGGCACTGAGCTTAGCTATGCAACATAATATCGCTGTGAACGACAGAATGCAGTAGCTGCTGATTGCATTATGGTATTGATTGGTTCATGAGTCCAGATTGTTAAATCCGACCTTGGCGCATAAGCGTGCTGATACATTATAGTAACGGAATGTGCTGCCGCGTTGCAGCAACTTCTGTCTCGTCTACGGTCCACATTTCTGTCACCGAAGCCAGTGTTTCAATCATATTTCTACTCAACGCTTAATGTGAACTTAATCAATGTCCTGTTGACTAAAGCATATCGTTTACTAGCCGCATGATAGAATGCACCTGCGGCCCTTTTCTGATTATATACCGTAATGTTGTCTACGATGAAGCAAAGACTCCACGT
>CALYDF020002350.1:0-13461 GCA_944474145.2 Dicrocoelium dendriticum | reverse complement strand
TACAAACTTCCGTCTAGCACACAATTTACCAGGTTGAAACCTGGATTGCCTCAAAATAAGGAATCAGATGATGTAGGCGATCGCTTTCCTGGCAGAAGCCTGCAATCGTATAACTAGCTCTGAACAATTAACGGAGACAGAATAATATTAGTTCAAGATCTTGGACTAGACCACAAACAGGAATAGCAGTGTCGTTGTTGGTTAAGATCTTCGGAGACGGGTCACAGTCATTATAGATTAGAGTATGTATGTCGGTGATAAACAGTAACGTTCACGAGTTACTCTAATACTCTAATGCAGACAAGTCCGATTGAAAACGGGCAAAATTTCGAATACCTTGACTGCGGGAGGAATAAAATATAATTTTAACGTCATAAGTGTAAATGAGCGGCTTCCAAACATTATTTCATCAAAAAGGATGTTGAAGTATATTAAGACTAAATGAGGATCAAGTCCCCCTCCTCGAATCCCTCCACTATATACTGAATTGGGTTCAGATTTACATTTGCTAATTATGACTACTTAAATATTAGTTTCTGGGTAGGAAGACAAACTAATTAAAGCGAATTTGCTTCCATAAAACATAATCAAACCGTGGCAGCAACTTGTGTGGGAAAAAGCCAAATATATTTGGATATCAAAACACATATAACAATGGAAGCTTTACGGCTTCTCTTGCTCTAATTAAATAAGCATATAATTTAACCGGTGATGCGAGAATTACCTTTCAGAAACCGTGCTAACATTTAGTTAAAAAGCCCATAAGATCAATTATTCCATCATGCATTCTTTACTTATCTTTCTAGGATTTTCGATATTTCGGATGTGTGGTGGATTGGGGGGCAATTTTTTATATCTTGCATAGAACCGCTTTTGCGTCCTGGTAATATAACCAATGGTTTCCTGTGCATAGGATACTCAACTTTAGTCGTGGGATGCTTGTCATGGGAGCCTGTCACTTTGCGCTATTCAGAGTACCATTAACTACTTGGAGTGTGGCATTTTGTGATGAGAACAGAGTGCCTGTAAAAATAAAGCCATTTACATGAATTACCATGAGCTTTGGAGTGACACAGATGTGGGAATCCTCACATGTATTCACAGAGGATTAGGCACTGTCTACCGTTCGGTCCGCTTTAAAGTGATGATCGGGTAGCCACGGGCTAATTAGTCTAGTGCAAACATGGCAAGGAAATAAAACTAAGCTTTTTCTATAATGCTAATGGGGGTGCACTAATTACATGCGCTGGGAGTGAGATGCAGTGGTGTGACACTCAGTGAGAATTCGTCTCGTACACTTTCCAAACGGCTGTTCTACTTGTCAACGTAAACGAACGCCCCCACAGGAATGTGGTTTGGTTGCGTTTACAACAGATTATGGCAAATCTGGTTGGACTTTTTTGGTCTGCTGCCTCATTATGAAATCGCTCTGTTGACGCCGAGAACTTCCGGCTTACATTTCTAGATTTCAGCCTGTGGAGGGATAGAAGGCGAGAAAAAATTTAGACGACTTTTGTCGTTCTGAATTGTACAGTATCGTACGTGCTGACCTGGTGCTTTTGCAGGGTCTCCAAGTATGGTTATCATGTTCTGTGTGCGCCATCAATACACCCCATACATTTCCGGAAAGGATGTGATATCGAAATTCCTGAACGCAAAACGCAGAAGATATAACTGCCGTTTTGCTTTCTAGGATCAAACCGAGATCGCAATTAAAAGGTAACACCTTGCAGAATTTGTGAACCTGGAAGTACTCCTGAGTGTTTGGGTGGCGTATACTCAGAACTATATACAAGATAGCGTTCAAAATCAGCATGAACTCGATGGACAATATTCATGACTTATCCAGGTTTTCTGGTGTGGCTCTGGAATCTCTCACTGCAGATTTAAACAAGGCCGATTATGTAGTGCATCAGCGAATAGTAGGACAGTTTTAGCTAGCCATCTCGCAACTTCGCTTAGCAAGATTAAGGAAGGCAAAATTCTAGTACCGAGCTATTATGTTTAACGCAATGGGCTTTGATTGGTTTGGCTAAGGTGCTACTTACCCTCACCTGTAGGTGCTGTTGAACAAGAAAGCCACGTATATATCCTAAAAGGCAGCTCCATTTTTTCCTATTTATGTAGCTTATGAAGTAAGCGCGATGCTTCAGGCGGTCAAATGTCTTCAAGCTACCTAAGTTTGCGACATCTACTCCTAAATCAGCATCTACAAATTTCGTCCAGCATTCACGAGCAATGAATAGTTATTCAATTAAAGTCGTCAAAATAAGCTTTATGAACCCTAATGTGTTCACTTTCAACATTTACACCACCAGTGAGGACATCTGGATGATAACCTCAATATGCATGCCTAGGGAGAACATTGGGAATAAAAGCAGTATTGTTGCTCTAACCCGCTCGCACAACATATTAGTGACTTGCATTTGGTTAAAAAGCAAATGTGGGTGATAAGACAAAACAGTATTTCCATACGAGGATGAGCATGTAAATAAAATTCGGAATTTCGAACAAGTCGAAGAGGAAGAGAGCGCTTTGGACAGATCATTGTGAAACCGATTAGTTAGTATCCCAGAAGAAATACAGCATGCATCAAGATTTCTAGAAACGATCAAATAAAATAAAAGGGCTCGCCACAAGTTGCTGCATTTAGAAATGTGCTTTATGGATCGTAGCAAAATGAGGTATTCTTTCTTAAGCAGTCCAGGGAAGATCTCAGGAGAGCGTTATGACCAACAGGGAATGATGCATGAGGTCACAAGCAATAGTAACCTTCGAGTTACTGAAAGCACTTTCAGTCTAAGGACATAAAATGAAACTTTTCTGACTTTGCAAAGGTTTTACAGACAGGCGTGGACCACGGAAGGTTCTAGAGCTGAGCGACGCCGAGATACCTGACGGTGGAAGAGATGGGTGTGAGGTTTTCATTCGCAGTAAGTGTGGGGAGTAAGCTATGAGGGACTGCAAGTTATCGCCAAGGAGAAAAGAACATATTGCATCTCAGCGTTTATGAGCATTAAGCGTAACAGCGCTGGATGAAAACCAATCCACCAGATCTTCCAACTCTCGTTGAAGTGGTGTGGAATCTTGGTTAGTGGAGGACAGATCCCAGCACAATATCAGCAGCATATTTACACCCTATAAACGTAGTTTCTATAGGGAGAGGTTCAACATACAAGGAATATAGAATGGTGGTAGGATCGCTCCCTGTAGAACCCCACAGTCGGCACGGAGGACAGAGGACGTTTTTTCCGTTTAACTTGGTGAAATGAGTACGATCTGAAAAGTAAGCACGTAACAGATTACACACGCTAGCGTGAACGCCATTTTCCCTTAGCGCGTTTAACAAACTTATTCTATCCTGACTTCCAAAGGCATTCGGATAATCTAGAAAGAGAAGACGTACGGATTGACATATTTGATCTAATCCAGAGAATATAGAATAAACGAGATATGCCACTGCATTCAAAGTGGAACTCTGGGGTCGATGTGCAAACTGGTAGAGATTGTCTATAGTTGCAGTTGAACAAATTCGAGGAATTAACAGTCTTTCGAAAACATTTAGGAACCCAGATGTACATGTAATTGGGCGACACTTTTGGCAATCAATGTTTCAAGGACTTCTCCTCAGCGATAAAAAGTTAGACCTGCGGTACATGGCTGGACGCAGTTTTATAATACAATGTTTTGAGCTGGTTAAATTAACCCGCTTATGTATGGCAAACAACTGTCGTTTATTTGTGAACGCAGCTTCAAACTGGACATTTTGTCTGGTCGAAACAGTCACTAGGTCAATTCAGCCAAGTGTCTTCATAAAGGTTGTATCTTTCCTATTGAATCCGCCAGCAACAATGCAGATAGGACCATCCAATTTAAGCAGTAGCGTTGAAGCAAGTTGGTCCTCAAATAACTTTAACTCCTATGCAGATGTGTCAGGAGCAATGTATACGTTTCCAGCGATGACTGATCGATGGCCATTTAAATACTTCGGTTCGTATTCAACGAAATGACGGCTTCTAGAAATTGTTAATTACGGGAATATTATGAATGCTGAGTTGCACCAACTTTGCTTAACAAAGGTTATTAGTACTGAACCGATACTGCCGAGTTGCAGACTTATCCCAAGTGAGAATCACGCTCGTCTCTAAGTGAAGCATTAGTGCTTCAGGAACACTGGACTCATTGATCTAGGAGATCATTCTAAAGAAAGATAGTGGGTTAGGATTCGGTGGTTATGCACGGCTGCAAATTTGTTAGCTTGGGATGAAGATCCAGTGCTCCCACATTGTGATTACCTGAGTCTTGTTAATAACTCGTTGTAATCTGGTTGGTAACTGTTTAGGAATACTCACGGCAACTGTTTTCCACGCCATTGGGCGAATGTGGTTTGCACCAGGCGCGCTGTACTCGCGCATGGAAATCCGACGCCCGGGATCACCTAAGCTAGTAAACGTTATGTGGTAAAGCCCATATGGGGGACAATCTGCGTAGGTAGTAAGTAAGGATGCTTGTACACTTCGGAAGGTATTGCTACATTGCTTCCCAAGTATCGTGACCGAACCTGGTGCAGTTTGCGCTCAAATGTGTGTTATTTGCAGAGCGGGAATTCCCCACTTAACTGAACGGTTTGTTTGAACAAAGAAAATTGATTTATCACGGGTAAAAAAGCATATGCTAGACCACTCCCGTGGGATTTTTGGAGTAAAAATAAAACTTTATCATCATATAAGTAAATCGTTATTTCATGCGTTCACAGAGTTGAATGCACTTGCGCATAACGATAGTTATAAAGTGGTATGGGTTGCGCACACAAATAGTGCAGCGAGTTGTTATGGTTCAGCAAATGCGTGAAAAATAAAAATGTGGGACGCTCACTCGTTTGTTTCTTCATTGGACAAATGTGGCATATTCATGCAGTTTAGTTACATCCAAGCTAATCACAACTTCTGCAAGTATCCTCACTGCCACGTTGCGGAGAGGGCCGTTAAGTACACGGTTAGATTTGCATTGTATCCTTCTTCAAATGGAAAGAACTATAGCAAGTATTGCAAGTTTGAAAGCGTTTCATCATGGCGATTTGTTAAATGTTAATTTAGGGGCAAGGATAATATGATTCGGAAGGGCAATACAGGCACAGGACACACGGAGGGCGTCGACAATCAAGTCGACTTTAGTGCGTAGCCAGTTTGAACTGATGGCCTCTCAGGTTGGTATTTTGATTCAGCTGAAACATTTTGCGACATGGGTGAGTTGGGTTCGTCAGTATTAAGTAAATCATGTTTAGGTCTCCTCGCTGACGTCGATATTCACTACTGCCAATCTCAGAGACTGAAGTCTTTGTTGGTAGGAGAGATGAAACAATCCTCTAACTAGTTTGGTCACTCTACGTTGTGCAGCATCCAGTCCATGGACGTCGCGCTTGTGCATGGACGTCAGGCCTGGATCTCATATTCCACGTCGGGCCTCAGGTTGACATGCAAAATTTGCGGAAAGATTAATAACTCAAAATTGCTGAAAGCCCTTCGTAATTGTCCAATATGTTGTCAGGTTCTTTTTGATGCCATTTCAGCCTGTTTCGAGCAAAATGTTCGTCCTGTATGATCACCACAAGTTCGTTCTCATTGGGAAGCCCTTTTCCCTGCTCGTCTCCTAGTCGATCTTCATAGATAAGCTGATGATGTATGCTTACGACTTTGCACTTGGTCACGTTGAACTGGAGCCGGTGGTAGGATCACCACGCATAAGCACTGTCGAGCTCGTTCTGCAATGCCATGTGATCTTCCGCTCTCCTGTTGTCATGCCAAATTTTGGCATCATCTGCAAAATGTAAGAAAGTGGACTGCTGTACACTGGTAAGTTGGTTAAGCAACGTGAGGAATAAACATGGCCGCAGCACCGATCCCTGAGGCACGTCACACTTGACCTCATTTGGTTCGGAATTAGGGCTGCATGCTCACAAATTCAGCTCGGCTTGAGCGAGAAAATTGCCCATCAAAGCGAGTATTACGTCACCGATTTCATGGCTTCGAAGTTTGTGAAGGAGAATGCCGTTGTTCAAACGATTGTAGGCTTACGTAAAATCCGGATAGACAACGTTGACACCTACTCTGTTATCGGCTGACTCTGTCCAGCGTGCTCGGATTAGCAGGAAATTTGTGAAGCAGGATCTATTTCGGCGGAATCAGTGTTGCTGTGGCACAAGGATATTGTTGCTCTCAAGACATCCCATGAGCGCCTCTGCAATGATACGTTCCAATACTTCCTATACAACTGCGTGGAGACTGACTGCACGGCAGCTCGAGGGCTCCAAACGTGTACGACGTTTGTAAATAGAAGTGACTTGCCGATATTTCTACATTTTTGGAACCTGCATTTCGTCGAAATAACGTTGAAAGAACCAAGCCAATGGTTCGGCAAGGTTCATGGCAGCCGTCTTCAAGGCCTTCGGTTTGAAGTAGTCTACGCCAGCTGAGATGTGCAAGCGCAATGGTATTAGCAATTTCATCACATTGGCTGCTGTGAACGATACGTGATTTAACTCTGGCGGAGATGGAAGCTATGTGGAAGCGGACGAAATGCGAATTAACTCCGGAAAGTATGGATGAAGTGTTGACGAAGCACGTTGGCTGCAACTTGTGCGGTTTGCGCAAGACCGTTTGCTGCACATAAAACGGGGATCCCGCGCTGCACTCTGCGGAGCTTGCTGATGTGTCTACACAGCAACTTGATATGTGTACTGGATTTCGCCGCTAACCTTCGCAGATCAACTCGATTAGGTTAAATAAGCACTGCAGATCAGATTACTTGGACCGACTTTGTAGCGCGTCAGGCTGACGATTTTAAGGCCACGCTTTTTCTAGTAGGGCTCCTCAGGAACGAATTCATTTGTTTTCAGAAGAAGCACCATGCTTTCTGCCGCATTTGCAACTAGCGCAGTGAATTGTGGCCGAAATCATCCAAGTGACTTCGATCAACTTTTCAGCCAGGAAGGACCAGTCGGTTCCTTGAAGGAAGTTAGAGGGCATACCGTAATGTGTAACGACAGAAATTTTCACGTTGTTCTCACTGATGTACTCCGAGTAACAGATGTAACGAAAGAGCAACATCGCATGATCCCTACGGCCAGGCGGTGCATCTACGGTCACGGTGTTGACCATTAGTTCCTCATTGGCGAGCACAACGCCCCAAACAAAGGGTGTGTCACTCCTTGTGAATCGCTTGAGAGAGGTGACATGATTATATAGAATTACGGCGTAGATAAGCTCTTGCAAATCCCCCTTGTATTGTTCACTGTGCCATGTTGGAACTTCGATAGCGTGCACGGTGAATGCCCCCACCCGAAGGACGTGATTGTATGGCCTTGGTAGTACTCATCTCATCGCAGAACTGGGCAGACTCATTTTCAAGGTGGATAATTGGAGAACGGTAAACTATTGCTAGTAAACACACATCCCCTCGTCTTAGATGCACATGACGCCAAGAGGATCGACGACATACGTTTCTGGGTTAACAATGACGTAAATAAGCATCTCTGATGGTTAATACAGCAGCACTTCTCCTCGTCTGCTAGGTCGATCGTTCCGTGTGGAAGTCTTGCCGGGTAGTGCAATTTCAGCGTCCGTGATTTTCGTGTTCAGCCAGGTTTCGGCGACCACAACCAGATCTCACGGCTTAGAGACATGACGAAATCGAACTTCGGTTAGCTTGCTGAAAAAAACCTTATGTATTAATATACAAACAGGTAAGAGCATTGATGGTCAGAAGCCTGTTTGTGAACGCTGGTTTTTGGTGATGTTCTATGCCTACCCTTGTGAGGTCTGCTGCCGATCGTATTTTGTAAGACCGATGATGTGGTTTGGAGCTCTCAGTGCCAACAAGAGGGTGACCATTCTCTCCTCCTTCATCTGCTGGCGCTGTTCCCGTTCGGAGCTACACGGGGACAGAAGTTTATTGGTAAGTTGCTTGCGCAGTGTTGCACTGTGTATCTGTGGCCTGATGCCTATTGTCTTTATAACTAATTCAGATGGCGGCATTTTATGCTTTTTGACGCATGTTGATCAAATGTTCTGCCACCACTTCGAAGTACATTGATACTTTTAACAATCGGGGACCAAACCCTTTGTAGTTAGGGGATAGCGGGCACCTTGATGTCGAATTAGCGACAAAAGTTTCGAGTGAAAGTAATTCAGAAACACACCATTCATCCGAGTCATGCGCTTTGAACTCTAGCTCTCTTAGTGACTGAAGCTCAAGGACACCGTGAATAAGGATAGTTTTGCGTCTGGTTGTTTACAGGAGTCCTCCGGATATTGGCTTTCTTTTCCGTCGTTTACTCCAAGGATTTCTGGAAATCGCAAATTGTGTCTAGAACAAAATTTTACCACCAGATGTTGTTAGTAATTCATTTTGTCCTCCAGGATGAATTCGATGCAGTGGATATCTTGCGTTGTATGGATGTTGGAGATGTTATGTGAGCGATGTATGCTGTGTCCATCAGGGCCCTACATTTCCCAGTCCTGTTCCATACAACGACGCCATCTTTCCCAGCGGTGGATTTTTGAGTTTGTTGTGCTCACCACTAGACTTTTAGTTAAGTTGACAGAGTCCTCCAAGACCAATTTAGGAGGCAATTCGTTAAAACCATGTAGTTTCACCGGTGACATCAGACAAGTTATCATAGGGGGTTAGGAGGCGAAATTTTTCGGTACCATCACTAAGATATTCTGGGTAGCACAAGTAGCAGAACACTAGTGTCGCGCGATTTCTGCTGCCCAAAGGTATGCCACAGTTACGATGTGGTTCATGAGATTCGCAACCGTAAACTCAAGTTACAAGGTGTGCAGTGTTGTAATGCTTTTGCATTGCCATGTGAGACTGTAACTGTCTGAATGTTCAATCACGCGCTTAAACAACCGAAAGCAAACAAAATACTAGAACCCAGTAGATAGAAAGTATATCGATCGAAAAGGACAACCTTATTTATTGGTAACCGAAGCATGCTAATTTAGGCGGTCTAGGTAGCTTGCTATTCTACGTCCGGTTTCCAGCCAGTGTGAGTGAGTTTCGCTCTACGGTTTCATCATATAAACGGAATTGTTCGATTCCTTTGACGCGGGCATGCATGTGGCTGGTCGATCACTTCTCGCTGAATTCCCAGATTCAGATCTGCTTACGTCTCTATTGTTTCACTCTTCAATTTGATTGCTTCTATTTTCTGCACTTTGACTTTATCGTAACTTTTTATCCTCGGGTTCAGTTGCAGCCATCGCGGTTGCCTTCGACTTGCCTTGTATGAGAGGTTTTTGCAGCGCCCGAGCTGCCGGCTGTGCTCCGGTTTTGTATCAGTATATTTTCCAAACCAATGTTATCCAGTAGACTGTCCCAAGGCAGTGCTACTGGTTCTTGAGACGTATGACTGCTTCCATACTACGGTCGTAGATGATTGACGAGCCATATCCATTTCTCCTTTCTGACCAGTATCTCATAGATTACCTTTCCCCACTTCCCAATAACCGTTGCGCTAGACGGTTTTCCCCTGGTCTGGAAGTTTCATGTGTAAACGAAGTCGCCGACGTTGATTATCCTGATGCTCTCTCGTTTGTCCTTTGCGGTTTCCGACATTTTCCGTGGCTCAGGCTATCAAATGTGGCTTTAGGATTTTGTCCAAATAGACTTGCATCAGGAGATTTGCCCTCCGGTGTTTTTGCATTCGGAGTGTTTCGATACATCCTCACCAACGGCTACACCACATCTGGTGACACCCACGTTCGTTCTGAGAAGAGCAGGTTTAAATGTATTCACAAACCGTTCGTACTGCTATTTCGATTGTGGATGGTACGGCGGCGAAAACTTGTGCTGGATTCTGTTTTGCTTGCGAAATTCCCGGAACAGCGTTGAGGTGAACTGCGCTCCGTTGTCCGTAACCAGCATCTCCAGTGTGCCAACGTACTGGAACATTTTGTTCTACTGCTTGCTAGTGTGCTGAACAGCGGGGTATCACATCCTAATCCTGTCGTACAACTTTGTGCAGAAATCAACAAAAATCCAGTTACGTTCGAGCACCGGTGCCTTCGTAATTTAGCTCACATCTAGTGTGAACACCTCGTGAGCAACGAGCGTTTTGGACTCCTTGTTTATGGCACAGGAAAATGAACTGAACCGCTCAGCACCGTTATTTCACGCACCAGGCTCCGATGGCTCGGCCACGTGTTACGCATGCCAGCCCACCGACTTCCGCGACGTGCGTGGTTTGCCCACCGGAGGTGTGGAAGGAAGAAGAGCTGGGGTGGCCAAGCGATGACTTGGTCTAGAGAAATGAAGGCCCTCACTTCTGAGCTGGCCTCGTTTGGAGCGTCTCGGCTCCCAGGTTGGGGTCCGAAAGACGATAAACAAGTTTGGTTGGACACACGTGCTGAAATGGCTTGGAGTCGACCTCATTGGCGTTCGTGCTGTGAGTTTCTTTGTCCCACCCCATCCCTCTTAGCCTCCCCTCCAACCACGATCTCATTATTTAGCCTTATATAAGTTTGCATAGTAATATTTGTTGGTGCACAGCAGCCGTCTGGTGGCTTACCGGACGATGCTCATCCGTTACCGGTAGCTCAGCCAGCTTGCACCAGTTGCTTATTTTTCTCTTTTTTTCTCTGTTTTGCGGCACAGTACCTGAGGTGTTTCCAACATTTAGCTAACGTGTTTGATGATGATGATGATGATGATGCAGTAAGACTGACCTTTGAGTGGTACTGCACAATCCAAGGTGACACTCTGCCAGGGCTTCTCCGACTCGGGCCAACGTTGCCACGTACCTTTTAGAGGTACATTTGCCGCTTGCTGACAACATGCACAAAATTGGAATAAATTTTCGGTTTCGGAATCAATTTGTGGTCACTACACAACTTCGTGCCAGTAACTTCATTCGGCTGGTTCCCCGATGTCCTGAATGAAACTACTGTATTATTCGCTTTCACGATTTCCTTGATACCACGGCTCGGTCTCAATGACCGAAATAGATCCGCCTCGAATAAAGAAAAGCTGGAACTCAGACGCGCTACTGACACAAGGCTAACTAGACCACACAAAGCCTATTAGCTGCAGCAAGATCTCGTCTTGAGCCGTCTCTGCACGGATCGTGTCCGAAGTTTCTGGAAACTTCCTTACATTGTCAACCAGGATCCGCTGAGGTTCCAACTGTCATGTAACAGATGCGATGGCGCAGTCATCCTTCTCCTTTGAGTGGGAACTCTTGAGGCGAGATAGAGCGTCAGCTTGTCCGAGTATTTGCCTAGATCGATATTGTATATTGGAAGCGTAAGTCAGCAGTACCGTTGACCACCTCTGTAACCGACTTGCTATGAAAATAAGAATGACGTTTGTGTTCCAAATATCGAAACTATAGGTTTTTGGTCCGTTATCCGTTTTTACTATCTGCCAATTGGCATCTTGTAAAACCGGTTCACTGCGAAAACTATCGTAAGCGTTTCCATCTCAATCTGGCTGTAATTTTTCCCGTAACTGTTAGCGACCGGGTTGCGTGCGCAATGGCATTATTTTCTTCTTCTAGAAACACGTGGGAAATGACCGCACTTACCCTATAATTGTAGGCTCCGAAGCAATGACCTTCAACTTTGGGCTGAAGTTGGTCAAGAGTAAACTAGAACTAAGCACTACCTTAACTGTATCAAAGGATTGTCGGCAGTCATTTGTCCAACGCCATTCTTTTCCTTTCGTCAGCCATCCCTTCAGAGAACCTCTTATCTGATATAGACTTGGCAGTAAGGTATTATAATGACCTGTAAGACCGATAAATGAACAAAGTTCGGCAACATTTCTTGATGGTGGCTTTTGCTTGACGGCATCTATATTAGCGGGATCCGGAACCCGGTCATGTCTGCAAATGATGAACAAGAGGAACTTGCCACTCTCCATCAAGAAATTTCATTTTCCAAGTAGTAACTGGAAGTCAGCTTCTTTTAGACGTGAGAGCACTTTCTCTAACGTAGCTATCAAACTTTGTGAGTCAGTTCCCGGAATCAGTGCGTCAGCCAGGTATACTGCGACCCTAGGGATATCGTTGAGTAGCGTAGCCATACTTTGTTGAAAAATGGCAGGGGCGGTTTTCAAACCGAATGGCTACAAATTGTACTAGAAATTTCCGAGATGTGTGTTGACCGTCAGTAGTGTCTTGCAGTTCTCGGCTGCCGAAACTAGTAGGTATGCATTAGCTAGGTCGAGATTCACAAGCAATTTACCACCGTTAAGCTTGGTGAACAAAGCTTCAGATATAGGCAAATGATACTGGTGACTCTCCAACATGGAATTTAAGGCAATTAAAACGTCGGCACAAGTACCTACATTGCCGTTTCTTTTCTTCACCCATTCTGAATAATGTATGCGCTCGATTATGCTTACCGACTGCAGAGGACTTAACTCAGACTCCACTACTGGTTGTGTTGCGTACGGCATTGGAGGTTTTGGTCTAGAAACCAGTCTGACATCTGGTTTATGTTCAGCTCAACTCTGGCTATCCGGCAGCATCGATGACCGAGTTGAAACAAACTTTCAGGGCGTCGCTTTAGTCTTGCAATTTGAAGGTAAATTTCGAAGCTCATTTTTTGTCTGCTGGTTTCTCGAATTTTAATTTCTGGCGTATACCGTTAACTGACTGGACAAGTATGTTCAATTCCTTCATCTAATTGTGACCCAGAAAATTCAATCTTGGTTGCTGTGTCACAAAACAGGCTGTACAAAATTGCTGTCACGGAAACTAACCTGACATTGCAACTCTCCGAGTAATTTCAAGGTACCCCCGGATCGTCCCAGCATACACTATGTGTCTCGACAAATCAAGGTGAAGTTTCAGGCAATATACAACTGCAGCCTGACTTTTTCACATTGGTCTTCAACCTTGTAAAATTACGTATGCTGACGCCATCAAACTAGAAGTCACCGTCTCAGTTTTTGTCTCATCGTAACATCAGAAACTCACTCAGATTCGAGGCTGTTTTCGCTCACAGTTGGCCGCTTCGCAAGACAACACAACGCTTTGTGTCTTCGCTTACAACAGCGATTGCAAACCTGATGCCGGAACGGGCAGTTTCAAGCAACGTACCATTCCCTGCAAAACTAACAAGCAGAAGGGGGTTTGGAGTGCGCTGAACTCACATGAACCAAGTCTTTCTAAGGATTTCGACTGGTCCTGCAAATGATATCCTGGCTAGTCTAGATGGATGACTGTTGGATCATCACAGCATCATGCTCCAATTCATAAAGCTTTGGTACTCGTTCGTCACTTCCTGCAGTGTGATCTCTGGATTTTGTTCAATTCTGCTCAGTACACTTTTTCGGGCATCCGCATCTCTGGTTGCTTGAATAGCGCACACATGAATAAGGCACTTGTACTGATCACCAGTCGCGTTGTAAAACAGCGACCCAAGACTCATGCGACTCGAGTAAGTAACTCAG
>CALYDF020002349.1:0-22176 GCA_944474145.2 Dicrocoelium dendriticum | reverse complement strand
TTGGTAGTTTATTCCACAGATAGCTATATCTAACCAGGGCGTAATTGGAGTAGAGGTTCTTTCTAGCGTTCGGTATATTCAGTGTAATACCTTTGTTGCGAAGCGCTCGAGTTAAGAATTGTTGTGAATTGAATGTAGGCAGGTCGGAATAGGTCTTTCTGTGTAGCACGTTAAAAAGCAGCAACAAGTTGTGCCTCTATCGTCGAATCCAAAGTGATTCGAGATGAAGTTCATTGCAACATTCTTGATGACTCATTGCAGTGTTTACCAAGCAGATGTTTAGTAAATGACCTCTGCAGGTGCTCCACAGCAATTCTGTCTATGTCTGTGCATCCGGAAACTTACTGCTCTACACTCGTAGACCACTGATGAGGCAGTAGTCATGCTAGATGCACTAATCTAATAGATTTACTAGAAACATGAAACAGGAATTTCCCTTTGAAATGCCAAACACCATAATCAGAAGACGTATCTGTGAGCTAACTCAGCCATTTCGTGCAAGCTCATCAATAACAAAATCATGCAGAAATAATAGATACACGAAACCGGATCATAAGAGATCAATAGTTAGCCAGTCGTTGACCAAACGTCACGCCTCAAACTATCACCTTACGTTAAGCTTCACAGTCATCTGTTTCTGCACACAAATCAGCGGCCATTCTCGCTCGATGACGATGGCTTCCAATAGCTCGATGATGGCGGGCCGCTGATTGCGCATAAGGAAGTTGAATAACTCATCGAGGTTAACTCGGTGGCCGGTTTTTAGCAAGCGCCTTGTGATAGCTGAGGCAGCGCGATTTCTCATTTTACCTACTCGTACCGTCGTCGAACACCTCCCGTTGTGTAACCACTTGGGAATGTGCTCATTAATCCTGACGCCTGAACTACGGGTAGTGCACCCGATATGGCGTTTTGTACATTTATGATTCCTGCATGAGTTGTGATTAAGGTGCTTACACAAAATGACTGGGTCATCTCACATTTTACGTCTTCTGATTTATCTGTTTTATCTCCTAGACCCAGTTATCTGATTTTTGGCAGAGTACTTTACCTCGCTATGTCAACAGTTTCATGATTCGCATGTTTCTGGCAGTTGGATCTTCTTTCTCATCATCATCATCATACACGTTAGCTAGAGGTGGGGAACACCTCAGTTACTGTGCCGCATTACAAAGAAAATAGGACAGAGAGAGAAAAAACAACTGGTGAAAGCCGGTTGAGCTACCGGTAACGGATGGGCATCGTCCCGGTAAGCTACCAGCCGGCTGATGTACACCCAAAAAAATTATTATGCAAAATTATATAAAGCCAAGTATTGAGATCGTGGTTGGAGGGGGAGGCTAAGAGGGATGGGGTGGGACAAAGAAACTCACAGCACGAACGCCACTGAGGTCGGCTCCTAGCCATATCAGCAAATATGTCCAACCAAACGTGTTCATCGACTTCCGGACCCCAACCAGGGAGCCGAGACGCTCCAACTGAGGCCAGCTCAGAAGTGAGGGCCTTCATTCCTCTGGACCAAGTCATCGCTTGGCCACCCCTCCTCTTCTTCCATGCACACCCCCGGAGCGCAAACAACACACGTCGCGGAAGTCGATGGGCTGGCATGCTTAACACGTGGCCGAGCCATCGGAGCCTGATGCGCGAAATAACGGTGCTGAGCAGTTCAGTTCCTTTTCCTGTGCCATAAACAAGGCGTCGAACACGCTCGTTGCTCACGCGGTGTTCCCACCATATGTGAGCTAAATTACGAAGGCAACGGTGGTCGAACGTAACTAGCCTCTTCAGGTCCGCTGCTTTAAGCGGCCAGGTTTCACAACCGTACAATAGGGTCGAACGTACTGCTGCATTGTACACTCTACCCTTCAAGGCAAGAGTGATGTCACGCCGGCACCACAAGTGGCGAAGGTTAGTAAAAGCGCCCCGGACTTTTGCTATACGATTCGTGATTTCATCTTCAATCCCACGGGCGCTGATACGACATCTCAGGTAGTTAAATTTTTGAACGACTTCTAGCTGATCCCCACCAAGGGTCAGCGTAAGAGGCGGTCCAGACCAATCTTGGAGAAACGCTTTGCACTTCGAGGGTGCGAAGCAAAGCCCGAATTGACGGACAGCTAGTGCTAATCTGTCCAGTGCCGCTTGGCACGTTTGTGAGCTGTCACAGATGAGCGCAATATCATCAGCATACTCTAAATCAAGAAGTCGTTCTCCTGGGAGTAGCTCCACACCTTCTAAGTCGTGTCCTGTAAACGCGATTTCCATGACTTCGTCAACAACGAAGTTGAAGAGGAAAGGTGACAGCGGGCATCCTTATCTCACGTTGCTGAAGGTATTAAAGGGCGACTCCAACTTGCCGTAAGCCCACACTCAGCTCGAGCTACGCGCATATAATGCTCGGATAATATTCACATATTTCTCAGGTACACCTTTCCTGAGTAGACAGTCCCAAAGTGCATGTCTATCCACCGAATCGAATGCACCTTTGATATCGAGGAACACGACAACGGTGGGCCGCCAATATATGTGACGGTGCTCCAACAACTGACGCAAGGTGAAGATGTGGTCAATGCAACTACGACCTCGACGAAATCCAGCTTGCTCTTCACGAATCTGGCTTTCACGAGTGCCAGTCAGTCTGTGAAGGATGACAGAGGCAAGCAATTTGGAGGCGATGGAGATCAGACTGATTCCTCTATGGTTGCCGCATTCCGATGGTGAGCATCCTTTGAAAATTGGGACTATGATGGAGCGGCTCCAATCGGTTGGGACAGTTTCCTGCTCCCACAGTTTGACTAGTAACTCGTGGAAATCATTCACAAGAGCAGGTCCCCCGAATTTGAAGAGGGCTGGAGGAAGGTCATCAGGTGCCCCGGCTTTATTTAACTTCAACAGTTTGATCTCATGTTCGACTTCTGAGCGACAGGGTGGATCCAAAGGAACAGCCCATGGAGCACGGCGATCACTGGTCGGCGAGAAATCTAACAATTCCGACCGATTAAATTGCCTTTCAAAGTGCTCAACCCAACGTTCCAGGAGTTTTGATAAGTTGTGGATAGGCTGTCCATTCTCGTCACGTATAGTTTTACTAACACCAGGTCTCATGCTGCCCATTTCCCGTATAAGACGGAATAACTCACGATGGTTACAAGGGCAGCGGCCATTTCCATCTCTGTTGCACGACGAGACCACCAGGATTCGCGGTCTCTCTTCAGGCTAGCACGGAGTTTTGCCCGGAGCTCTTTGCGAGTTTCATTGTGTTCACTTCCACCCGGAATATGCCGACGAGCATCTATAAGTTCATAAGACTGTGAAGAGACCCAATGTTCATGTTGGCGATTAGACATACCACATGAGGATTTTCCTGCTGCTAATAAGGCCTGTTGCATATGAGACCAGTGAGCTTCAATTGCATCCAGTGAGCGTTTATCCAACTCGGATGACAGCGTGATTTGATAGGCGTTCAGAACAGCTGGATTCACCAGTCTGCAGGTGCCAATGCGCTCACAACATCTTCGCGGGCGTCCGCCAAAACGCATCCGCAGGTCAGCACATACAAGTGCATGATCGGTGTCAACACCTGTGCTCCAAATCGAGCGACAATTCTGGACGCAGCCTGTCCAGCGGTAACTGATAGCAATGTGATCGATTTGCGTCCATAGCTGGTTCGAGGCTGGTAGGCACCAAGTCACCCTCCGGCGGGTGCTGTGTCGGAAATTAGTGCTCGCAAGAAATAGACGAGCATCCTCACACAAATGAAGTAACCGCTCACCGTTGTCATTACGGGAGCCTATACCATGTTGTCCGCCCAGAAGCGGCTCATCTGTGGATAATTTTTTAACTTGAGCGTTCAGATCCCCAGCCAGCACTACAGTGTCCGAGCTTCTTCTGTGGCGAAGGAGTTCGTTCAGTTGGCGATAGAAGTCGTCTTTTACCGAGACATCGCTACAGTTTGTCGGTGCATATGCAGCGATAACGAATAGACACCTGTTAGTCCCACGCGACTTTGAAGTTTTGAAAGAGCCAGAAAATCGGACCGTACACATCCGGCTACTGATTGGAATCCAATCAACCAGAGCAGCTTCAGTCCGGGGACTCAAGACAATGCCAACACCAGCTTGGCCGGTGCTCGAAGCTGCATCGTCACCGGATAGGCGCAATGAGAAAGTCCTGCTAGTGTCACCTGAAGGGGATCACAGAGTGAGTACAGAGATCGAGTCTTGCAGGCGGGTCTCCGATAAGCAGCAGATAGCGATCGAGAGGGTCTCCAATGTTCGGGCAAGTACTGCCTGTTGACCGACTTGAAGCAATGTTCGAACATTGAGGCACGCCAGTCTGAAGGAGGATCGAGAGCTCCAAATGGAAGCCGATGAACTGGAATGGGCCGCTTGCTTGGACGTGGGCCTGTTGACAGTGCAGGAATGACGCTCTGCGTTCACCTGTGAGTTGAAACTAAAAGACAAGCAACTATTGAAGCAAGGTGGGGGAGGGCCGAGAATTGGGGGTTGAAAACAGGGGGATGAAAGTAAAGCTGGAACGGGACGATAAGGGTGAAAAAGCGCAAGAAGGGGAATAAGAAGATGGGAAGGCTTGAGCTGTAGCATCCAAACCCCTATCTACCCTGTTCGATGCAGCAGATAGGGCACCGTTGATTATCCTCTGAGTTGGCCTGAGCATCAAGAAATTTGTTTGGGGAAGGATTCATTGTATTGCGTGGGCAGGATACTGTCAGGTTGTCCAGGCCTAGACAGGAGAACGATTAGGGTTCTCAACCAAAGCCTTTGGTTCAAAATCCTGGCCGCAACGCAGCGGGTTTGGCACTGGATTACAAGTAGTCCGTTTTAAGGAATAAGGAGCCACCCTCATTCCAACCCCCAACCTGGAGGGCCAGGAGGCTGAGTTTGTCTGGCCTCTTACCATTGACCAATCTGGTATGATTGGCTCTGAAGGTGCAAAAGCACCACCCAGTATAGCTCAATGGATCACTGAGGCACACAAACCATCGCACCACGGTAAGGTCCAGCCTCATTGCGATGGGATCTTCTTACTGACAAACGGAGAATAATACAATTGTTTGTAAGTGGCTCACTCCTCCGATAACCATGTTACGGATACGTAACACAAACTTTTGTAGGTTGCTATCACCTGCTGACTCAACAAAAGTTTATCATATTCCTTTTGAAACCGGTAGTTAATATGTCCAACGTGCAGCAGTAGGTATGGTTATTTTAGCTGTCTATGTGGCGCAATGCTCTTAAAGAACTTGCTCATTAAGTTGATTTTTTAATCATTGGGCTCTCTCAGTGTATTGACGGTACCATGAGCTAGATGTTCGACTTTGGTTGCTGCTTCGTTTTGGCAGTCCGCCTAGTTGTGTACCGTCACCCAGCTTCGACTTAGTCTTTTGGGTTAATTTCAGTGGGATGGCTAATTTAAATCTTCCGAGAAAAATTCCTTGCTCGTGCTTAACTTGGTAGCAAGTGCGACACTGACTAGATAGTTATATTTACCGAAAATCCATCGCACCATCAAAATTCCACAAAGCACCAAACGGCTGGTTTCTTCACTGTTTTTGCAGGAATCCTCTGTAAGTCCTCCAATTTATTCCCATACTAGACCCAACATATACATGTTCAGTAAAGATTCACTGACAGCAGCCGTTACAAGATGTCCAAATTCCCTATATCCGAATCTTACAAATATTTTCTAGATTAGAATTCCTAACCGCTTCCGGCTGTTTAAAGGTCCCAGGCCATCTACTTTTCTTATATACTTAAAGTGATTTCTTTCGTAGATACATAGACAAACAATGTATTGGATTTCAAGTCGCGTTTGGAGAGAAAACATTAGGCAACCAATCTTCTCTATGAGCATAAATTTAGTGAAATATTTACCGTTAGAACACCTGGAGAACTGCCTACAGTTTAGTATTTAGGGGAAACGAAAAACGTCGCAGTGAGATAAATCACCTTTATCAGTATCACTTTGCGTCAGTTGACTAGTTTAGAACATAAAACTTCACAATCTAACAATATGTTTCCAATTATGCTTTGAAATCTTCCAGTTTTTAGTACTAGTTCTGCTACTGGGGCTGTACATCGTTCGGTATCGACGGTATTGAGTGGATCTCATAATGTCGCACCAGATATTATATATTAGTAACTTCTCTATGCTGCATTTTGTGCTCATCAAGCAGAACTCTTGGTCGCCTTTAAGAACTAGTGCTACCGGGGCTGAAACGGATGGCCTAATCTCGGTACCTTTAGTGTTGACTTGTGAAATCTTGGGACTGCGGTAAATGTCAAGGTAAAATAAGTGTCAAAATTCAAGAAACTCGTAGACAAGTATTTGTGGATTCAAGATTAGGAGGTTTTATTTGTTCTGACGTCGCACAGTCAAACTGCGTTAAAAATGCGCTGTGGTAAATAGTGTTATTCCGCGTATGTGTCCAATATTATATTGTGGAGCAACACAGTCGCATATCTTCCAGCGCTCTAATGGCAGCATTCAGAAATCCATGTGTCGCTCTACAGAAAATGCCATTATGATGCATCTTAATCTTGAGTCGCTTTCATCTGCATTCACAGGCAGGCATCATAACGGCCAAAGGTGACATTCTTCATGCTTGAACCAGCTGACCGGCACCGTTTAGCATATAGGCTTCAGGAAATTATACCTTGAAGTTGACGGCCCGTCAATAATGTACAGTGTGACTTCTGTCAATTCCCTTGGATTACTGCGCATTGCGGAGTCACAAAATCCTGGATATTCTTGCGAGAAATAGCTTCGAACTTGAGAAACGAGTTCACATATCGCCAACACTGGATTATCAAAATGTCTTGCCACTAGATAACACTGCGCAACACGAATGCTGGGGTCTTCCGACCAATTACGCATAAGATGGAATGTTGTGCACAAGTTCATTTGCCGTATCTACATAAGGATTCTGCTTGCTTATAAAAACTACAATAGCCTTCGACTGTAATGATTAAACAACAGAGAGAATTTTTACATGGATCCAATGAGTCGATTTTTATCATCATTATACACGTTAGCTAGAGGTGGGAAACACCTCAGCTACTGTGCCGCAATACATAAACGAAAAAAGAGAAATGCAACCGATGCAAGCCAGCTGCGCTAACATTAACGGATGGGTATCGTTCCGGTAAGCTATTAGCCGGCTAATATGCAGAAAAAATTTAAAATGCAAAATTATATAAGGCTAAGTAGTAAGATCCTATTTGAGGGTTAGATCAAGAGGGATGGGTAGGGATAAAGAAACACAGCACGAACGCCAATGAGGTCGGCTCCTAGCCATATCAACAAGTGTATCCAGCCAAACGTGTTCATTGTCTTCCGGACCCCAAACTAGGAGCGGAGGCCGGGTTCAAAGTAATGGCCTTCATTCCTCTCGACCAAGTCATCGCTTGGCCACCTCTCCTCTTCTTCCAACCACACCCGCGGCACGCAAACAACGCACGTCAAAGCAGCTGGGGGCTGGCATGCGCAACACGTGGCCCAGCCATCGGAGCTTGGTGAGTGAAATGACGGTGCTGAGCGGTTCATTTCCTTTTCCAGTGCCGTAAACCAGGCGTCGAACACGCTCGTTGCTTACGCGGTGTTACCATCATGTGTGAGCCAAATTGCGAATGCACCGATTTTCGGATATAACTAGCCTCTTTACGTTCGATGATATAAGAGGACAAGTTTCACAACTGTAAAGTGGGGCCGAACGTACCGCAGCGTTGTTTACTCTACTCTTCAGGGCGAGAGTGATGTCGCGTTACCGCCATAAGTGGCAAATGTTAGCAAAAGCGCCTCGAGCTTTTGCTATACGGTTCGTGATCTCATCTTTAATCCCACGGGCGCTGATACAACTTCCCAGGTAGTTGAATTTTTGTACCACTTCTAGCTGATCCCCACCAAGGGTCAGCGAAGGAGGCGGTCCAGACCAATCTTAGAGGAACACTTTGCACTTCGATGGTGCAAAGCTAAGCCCGAACGGACGGACAGTCAGTGCTAATCTGTCCAGTGCCGCTTGGCTCGTCTAGGTGCTGTCAAAGATTAGGGCAATTTCGTCAGCATACTCCAAGGAAAGCAGTCGTTCTCCTGGGAGCAGATTCACACCTTCTAGGTCGAGTCCTGTGAACGCGATTTCCATGACATCGTCAATAGCGAAGTTGAAGAGGAAAGGTGACAGCGGGCATCCTTGTCTCACACCGCTGGAGATATTAAAGAGCGATGACAGCTTGCCGTAAGCCCTCACTCTTCCTGAGCTACCCGCGTATAATGCTCGGATAATATTTACATATTTCTCAGGTACACATTTCCTGAGTAGACACTCCCAAAGTGCATGTCTGTACACCGGATCGAGTGTAACTTTGATATTGAGGAACAAGACAACGGTGGGCCGTCAATATATGTGACGGTGCTCCATCAACTGACGCAAAGTGAAGTGGTGGTCAATGCAGCCACGACCTCGACGAAACCCGGCTTGCTCTTCACGAATATGGCTTTCACGATTGCCTGTCAGTCTGTGAATGATGTCAGCGACAAGTAATTTGGAGGCGATGGAGATCAGACTGATTCCTCTATGGTTGTCGCACTCCGATCGTGAGCATCCCTAGAAAATTGGGGCTATGACGGAGCGGCTCCAGTCGGTTGAGACAGTTTCCTGCTCCCACAGTTTCACTAGTAACTGGTATAATCATCCACAAGAGCAGGTACTCCAAATTCGACGAGGGCTGGAGGTAGTCATCTGGTCACACGGCTTTATTTAATTTCAGCAGTGCGATCTCACGTTCGACTTCTGAGCGAGAGGGTGGATCCAAATGGACATCCCAGGTAGCGGGGCGGTCAGTGACCGGCGAGAAATCTAACACTTCCGACCGATTAAATTGCTTTTCATAGTTCTCAGCCCAACGCTCCAAGCGTTTCGACAAGTTGTCGATAGGCTGTCCACTTTCGTCACGTATAATTTCACTAACACCAGGTCTTCTGCTGCCCGTTTCCCGTATCAGCCGGAATAACTTACGATGGTTACTAAGGGCAGCGGCAATTTCCGTTTCTGATGCACGATGAAACCACCAGGATTAGCGGTCTCTCTTCAGGCTAACACGGAGTTTTGTCCGGAGCTCTTTGCGGGTTTCATTTTGTTCTCTTCCAGCCGGAATATGCCGGCGAATATCGATAAGTTCCAGATACTGCGAAGTGACCCAAATTCCATGTTGGCGTTTAGACTTTCCACATGAGGATTTGCCTGTTGCTAGCAAGGTATGATAAACGTGAGACCAGTGGGCTACAATTGCATCAAATGAGCGCAAACTCAACTCGCATGTCAGCGTATTTTGATAGTCAATCAATGCAGCTGGCTTCGCCAGTTGGCTGATGTCTATGCAGTCACAACCTCGTCGTGTGCATCCGCCAAGATCCACTGAGTGGTCTCAGATTGTTTCGGTTGAACTCTTGCAAATTTACGGGAGATGTGGAAAAAACATTCACAAACATTAGAGTCCTTGTTAGCGTAAAAACTACAGATACATTCCATATAACAAGGTCGGAACACCTTCGTAGACATGTTTTTCATCACAAACGCCGGAGCTGCACAGTGTATTTATAGATAATTTGATTCCACAATCACTTAGTACGTAGCTGCACTATACTTCAGTCAGCTTTGTTGGAATGTGACACGGCAGAGTTCTTCTGAAGAATCCTGGACTCTCGCTGTTTTAAAATTATCCCAATGGAATGGGTGTTGTAATTAGCCACCCCAGATAAAGAACTGGTGTCTTAAGCAGCTACAGTAGATTACCAGGAATTCATAATACTCACATAGCGCTGTGTTTATAGAAATAAAATGGTTTGACAAAATTCAAGTACCTTTTGCCATGGCCGGCTTTTTGATATAGGGACCAGTACTTTTATTGGTGGATGTCTGTATTATCTCTCTCAACCTACCAGATTATAGTGCACACAGATTTTACAGCAAATTTGACATAAACGCAGCGAGGTGATTTCCAAATGCAATCGTGTGCGCAGGCTCACTGTGTGTGTTGGGTAACAGCTGTATCCGGGTGGAAACAGAATCATCAATATCTACTGCACAAAATGCTTAATCTGGACGCAAATGCGGTGAAGTGTAGAACAAATAGAACTTAGACATAGCAACAAATGAGCATTCTGTAGTTCACCTCGTTTATTCAGCTTGATGCTTGCTGTTCGCCCTGTCACAAAATATACGGCAGAGTAAAAACAGTTAGCTAATGGCTGTGGTCTGGTTATGTCGTTTGAAACAGAACTTATGCTTTGGTTATACGACATAAGACGGTACTCAGTTTTGTGTTAAATTAAAAGCCATTGCTTGAGTAAACTTCCCAAATTGCGTCAAATTGCGGTGTTATTTTGTGTGATGTAAACGGTAGTAGCTATTACTGGTAGGGGTAACGAAGTCTGTAGATAGATTAAGCGATCATTTCAGCTTAAATACCTTCGGCTAATTCAGCAAGGCCATAGATTAGTAAGTAATGCATTGCAATTTTTGGAATATATTATTGCTTCCTATGTGCATGAACCGCTCCACCTTTTTAAATCCATATCCTCACGAACAAATTTGGCTTTGATATTTTTCACTAACATATGCGACCACATAATAAATAGGGATGATGTTGTTGTTCTCATGCATGAACTGCTTTCGTACCTACTCGAAGGGATTGCAGCACCATCGTTCGTATTATAAGCAGAGAGTATCTTGAACTCGTCTACCTGAAGGAGAGCTCACTTCCTTATATTGATTGAATTGTTTGCCTATCTACATTCGGTCTTGCTACACCCATATATATCTGAGTGATATGCTAGCGCGATAAAATTTTTGTCCAAAAATACATCATGCTAAATTAATTGCTTAAATTATTTTTCTTTTTCATTTTTTATTAAGAATTGCTGCCACTTTTACAGAGGCGGAGCCAGTTTACAACGAATCTAGAAAACACACGTTTGATGGCAGCAATTCAAAATAATAATGTGTGGACCGTATCGTGCCAACAGTCGGACATATGCCATCTCAATAGAAGAAAACTCCCTACAAAGCGATATCTACATCTTAAAATTAAGCCTTGACTCATGATTAATCAAAGATATAATCCCCTAGATGCCAGTAAAATGCATGGACCTGCTGCCTGGTTCTATTGTTTATCTCTCTTTGCCAATGTGTTACAAACCGTAAGTGTTAGCAACTCCGAAAGCTATATTCTGAAAACTATCGTACTTTCTCGGTATACATAGGTAGTTGGTGAAAGGATTTGGACACAAATCATTAGCAGTTTTGTCCACGGCTACGGTAACAAAACTCGCACCAACGTTTGTTCGGCTAACCAGCGATTCAGCTCCGGCTATCTGAGCCTCATTGGTACCGGTGAATGGAAAAGCGCTGTCACGTGGCTGAGTGGTTACGTAGAACTCGGCGACGAATATTACACGAAACGAGGTGCCAACAGTGCCGTTCGATTGGAGCAATCTAAACTAGTAAAAATATAAGCCTCAACATTATAGCTTGTAGTCGGCTAAATGACTGAAATTTTTGTAATAATCTTACACGAATACTTTACATCAGGGAGGCGTTTACAATTAGATCTCCTATTCGTTTTAAAATGAAAGTAGACATTGCTATTAACTTGACGTCAAATGAGCCTGATGGGACAGACTGCACTTTGTAGAGTTTGGTCAACGCGTATTTTTGGCCCTACTCGTTACAGCCTTAGCCAAGCAGTGTGTCAAGAAGCCAAAAATCATTCCACTTACCCAGCGACTACAACTAACTATATTCAGCACTGAAGGTTTGATGGATTTTCACACAAGATCTTTGAAGTTCTAGGGAAGAACCCATCAAAATTTGACCAGCATACGCAAGTGCGTTTGTTTTTATTACAGATCAAATTGGTAGTACTTATATCGGAGTTTACAACCCTAACTTGAGAAGTGACCAGTTTTGCCATCAAACTGTCAAAAATCGGTGGAAAAGAGGTTTACAACTGTCAAAGGCATTACGTCAAATATGTCGCTCAATACCATACGAAACTGCGTCTCGCCTCCACTCCCGTAAATGCGCAACTGACTTGATCCTAACCAATAACAATCAATTCCGGGATGACGTTTGTGCGAATCACCTCGAGCATGCTAAAATTACTGTGCGGATTCAAAGCCTCAAATGCATATGGCAAACGGAACTGACAATGACCAACAACATTCAAAATAGCAGGCGAGCCGATGACTCACAACAACAATGCTTGGAAGAAGCCATTGCAACAGCCACAAAGCTGCAACATCGAAGCGTTTTGCGGACGTTCGGAATTTGGTGGCGAAACTTTTCATGCCCAATGCTGGTAACCGAATGGCTTGCATATGGGAGGTTGGATATCTATCTGGACAACGTGAGATTACCGAAAATTCGGCATTCTAAATACGCTTTAATCGTTTTTCTGTTAAATCTGAGGTCGTTTTGACTCGCATGAAATTTTTCCAATTGTCATTGCGCATTCACTTCCTTCAAACGAGCCATATTATTGAGTCTTTCGATGTAATATAGTTAACTGTTTAGGGATGACTCACTGTCCACTGTTTGGGTACAAAACCAAAGTTTCCGTTTGAATCAATTGGTACTTTTATTGTTGGTTTGAATGACCGCCTTAATTGATGTCCAGCAAGATGGCACTTTTAACCTTGGAACAAAATAGGCAGCTTGTACTTCAATCTACTCACCTTACTGTAGTATACTTAGTTACGATACCTAAACTCAAAATAAGTAAATAATCTAAGAACGGAAAAGAGGGCATTTTACAGGTTATTCTTGAGCAGAAAACTAAGTCGCTTAATTTATTCCGGCTGTCAAATGCTCCCTTTTAGCCTGAGAGATAGACATCGACATGAATTCAGTTATTAATTCTCATTATTTACTAGGAGTATAAGGTGCATACGTAGCCACTGCACTTGATGTTATATGTTCTTCAAATAACAATTAACTGACCCTATGGCCGTATGAACGTCATTGCTCTCAAGACTATTTCCAATTGTGATGAAACCTAGGGAAATATTATTAAAATCCTAATAATGCTCTAAGTTTATCATGCAATTATTCTTTAATATCATTTGTAGCTGGAATCAATAGAGTAGAAAAATTAATCTTTGCTTGTTAACCTCATCAGATAATTTATGTTCCCTAATTTTGTCATATTTCTACCTCTGCTTATGCCTACTTCAAGTTATTAGACGGCTACTGCAGAACCCATGAGGTTACGCCAACTTCTGATCTACGACACGGCTTCGGCAAGGAAACGCATGCCTTCCTAAACGCATCGGTAATCGCTAGCATGCTGCTCGACATCGCGAGTGGACTGGAATATTTGTTCGAAAGAGGTTTAACCTATGAAGTATGTTGTATCCATATTGTAACATCTAAAATTATTCCATAGCTGTTGCTTTTGTAATTAAATGTTAACTGCCGTCATGTTGAGAGGATCTCGGTAGCTATTCCCATACCACCTTCTGCACGCTTGCATCCAACATTTAGCGCGAAGGTCCTAAGCCCCTAATGTATCGACTGGTTGTTCAGCTATGATAATATTCACAAGCCTGAACCAACTGAAAATATAAAGGTGTTCCACTTTTTTAAGTGATATGCAGACAGCGATGTTCATCGACTTTAAGTTCTGGTATTCAGAGCGGCCAGCATGCAAAAACCGGGTATTTGAGCGACTCGGCCGAGTCCAAAGAAAACGACGGCTTGTACATTGTCACCTGGAGAGAAAATATCTTTCCAATATCCTGTTTATCTGGACCCTGCACATGAATCCAGCAGTCCTTCATGAGCCCGTATAAACTTTGCTACTAACATAAATAACCTAGGATGGAAGCTGACAAATGCTTAAACCACTGATGCGTTGCCGTTCTTTTCCAGGGAACGAAACGTTAAACTTAGAACACCATTTATACAAGCAGAACAATCATTGACACAGCCATGTACTGCTTGTTCTTAGTTAGTCTTTCTAAGTATAGAATTATACAGTACATTAGTAAGATAATAAAATTTTAATTGTACTTACATGCCAGCGACTGGAACTAAAGCATATTCCCTGAGCAACTCGACAAACGAATAAGGAATAAGTCCACCGGCTGAGTTGCACCATCTCAGATTCACACATTACGTGAACGCCTGTATGGATGGTGAAGTCTAGTCAGTCAACTCATGCGCTGTTCATCTTTCACTGTCTTCAAATTGAATAAACACTGCTTTTCTTTAGTAAAAAATAAATAAATAACTTTATATTCTCGGTGTTGCACGAGGCACGCCAATAAGGCATGATCAGAATATGTACAAACGAATCTGCGACGATCAAAATGTAAACAATTTTGGTCTTGACTTTGGGAGTGAGCGGCTGAGTGAGTTCCAAAAATGATATACGGTTGTGATAACTGTTCGAACTCACAGTGGATTCAGTCTAGAAATAGATTGTTGATACAAATGCAAAAATTGTTAATACTGACGTAATATGATACTAGAATTTGCCCCAAGTAAACGTTGTTCTGGCCTGAAGCTGATCGATTGCGCTGTTAATCGCAGTCGTCTGATATGCATTTTCCATCCTCTGGCGTATGATGCGTTCTCCTATGGCCGCACTGGGTTTCAATCCTGTCTAGTTGCGCGATGTCTTCTGTAGGAGGTTAACTATCAAAGTCACTAAATTTTGGGCCATCCAGTTGTTGAAGAGTTGATCAATGCCAGAAGAAGTATCTGTGAGAAACTTGGAAGTTGACGCAACGGTGGAAATGGGCAAAAGACAATCAGTTTACTTTTAACGTTTAGCTTATGAAACAGGGTTACAAATCTAATAAACTTACGTGGTACCGAAGGTAGGAGCGCACATTCAAACACGATTGTTTGGAGCTGATAAGATCTGCCTTGCGTACATGCTTGTCAAGATAGGACATCATTCCATGCTCTTGGCGTATATAAAAATTAATCCCAAGCTTAGAACTTCCGTTCAATGTTTAAAAATGTTCATAAGCATGATCTGTCACATAGACGATTGGGAACATGTTGTCTTAGGATAAACCATCAATGAACACCCCCTTATTCTAAAAACGAATACTGCGACACTTCAACGGAAATGTATCCTGTCAGTTAGCGACTCTCTTAGTGTGGGTATATCGCAGCATGTATTAGCTACAAAATACGGAACGATCATTTCGATGTGTTTTAACCAGTTTAGCCCAATGTTAGTTAGTTTTCTGTAAGCGACTTAAGTCAACACTGCATGTATACACTTATGAAGCAGTGGACGTTTCTGTTAGTTGGAATCTTGGTTGCTAAATGACCCTCGACGACAAACAGTTTCTACTAACGTTGCAACTGTGAAAGTATTCCATGCGGATTGTCCTTGTTGTATGGAACCTCCTCACATCGTAGCTGATAGTTCAGTTTATGGAAGTAGTACATTTATTTATTCATTTATTCATGCATTTGCTTCTTTACTTGTTTGTTAGTTACTCTTTGCCCAACAAAAGTTTGTACTCATTTCGATTTAGATATGAAGTGGATGCTCAAGAAATTCAGCTGCACCTTAGATACTTGCATCCGTTGAATACGGAGGCAAACTGGTTTTCTACGCAAAATCGTACCTAGTCTTTTTCATTTCATCCGTGTCATATACTGAAAACTAAGGCACGCGTTCGCGCCACCCCGCTGACCGCACAGTGCCAGAAAACCTGCAATAATGACCAGTTACTGCATGTTCCGTGTTAGACAAGTACTTAATGATGGCGGCTAGCATTACCACAGCTATGCTACATAAGATAACGTGTTGAATTATTATCTAGTGACGTAACAATGACATAGCGAACAGGAGCGCTCTGCATAATGTATAGGCGATGGACAGCCGCACTTCGAAAACAACGTGTCGACTCTTCGCTGTGACGCGAACACCACTGATGATGCTTGGGTTTGTTCCACCGCGAAGTCGCTTAATCCCACGCGGATTCGCACCGGGGACTTACGTATCATAAGAGAAATGCCTTATCCTTTCGTTCTCAGTTCGCCCTAAGTAGTGGGAAACCAGCACGTGTCTTGGTCTAACATTGGGCTTCAAAGCTGAAGTATTAATTTGTGGTCTAAACGTGAGTTGGTAGTGCGAAGCGAAAAGTGCAATATGCACCAGTACATAACCACAGTTTAGACCCTCGAGCAATTCGCATATTTATCATAGGTTTATCGATGGTGCGCATAATTTGTGAGTTATCTGTGTGTCTCTGAGAATGTTGACCACAACCTATCAAATTTGCATACTACGAACTCCATAGGTTGGACAATGACAAGGTACTACATTACCTAGACACCGAATGATTTTTCTTATTTTGCTTACCACAGCCTGGAGGTCAGGCATGTTAAAACCTTTGCGAACTTTTAAAAACATCAGCTAGCGGCCCGTATTTTCGTGTCTCTTATCCTTTATCTAAATACCTGACAACTTATTCTCTCGTGAAACTATCAAATATTTGAGGCTTATACGACGCCAGAATCCATTTCGTCTCTTTATCCTATAAAATTGTAAAATTTATTGCAGAACTTTAAGCGTTATTGAAAACGTCAACATATCGAACAAACCATTGTCATCCCACAAAGCAAAAATATTTGATGTCATATTTGAACATGGTCCGACGATTACAGTGGTCCCCAGATGTTTGAAAATGCGACAAATCCTCCTAAGGCTGTCACATGTTGAAGTGGGGAGCGCGTACATATGACAAGTTGCATGATTGGTCAAACATTATATGTAGCTGCGCGGAAAGTCCAACAGGCCGAAGTCACCCCACTGGTAGTAGCTTGTTGAGGGGGTGTACAAATAATGCTAATCTTAGAAGATGTTTCCGTTTTCTGATGCGCTTTAAATCGTGGCGGAATTTCAATTCAAAACAGAAGACATGCATAATTGCAGTTTCCAGTTAGCAAGATAGCACGCACCTTTTTAATTAACCAATGGAGATTTCCTGCCGCTTGATAATAAAAGTAAAGGAAATTGAAGACAAAATCCAACAGTTCTATTGTTACAGGTCTGCACAGCCCTGCAAAACACAGACGCGTTCCAATGGGGACAGGAAACCGCAGGCCCCAACAACAAACCCGGGATTTACACGCGCCATTACACTGCGTGCCGGCACAACACGGTCGCTATGCAGAGGCGCAAGTTAATCAGTTCAGAGCGGATCTCTCCCTACGGAAACTGCCGCCAAGAGTCCAATCAACTGCACAATTCTCAACGAAGTTGTCCTCAGTGAGAACACGGCCAACGTATTCCGCACGGTTTCTACTGCACTAGCCCCAGTCTCAATATGGCATCTCCCGGACTCTCTTCAAGTCACCCGTCCGTCTGCTGAGCCGTGTTCATGTCACTTCCTTATCCACCAAGCACACTCAACAACTCTGCTGTGCCAAACGTCTCAACACCATCGAATCCACCCATCTCTGCGCGGGGATAGGATCAACACATGGCAACTCATGTGCCAACAAACATACACTAAGTTTATACCAGTAATACTGTCTTAATGAACTATAATTAGAAAGAAGCAGAAAGCACGGTTGCGTTGGTTGAGTCAGTAAAGTACTCTTACTACTGGTCAGTCTTCTTTCTGCGGGTCTCGGTACAGTCATGCGGCCTACACGCGTTCCGTCTACCTTAAGAGTTACTAGTTCACCTCGGTCGGCTAAGTCCACTAGCTGTTCTAATATGAATCGTCAAGGCTACTCTACGTGTGGGAAACAACGAACGAAGCATTTGTCCATTCCGACTTGGACAGCCCAAACCCAACCAGGACGTTTGCGGCAAATAGATATTTTTCCGTTTCCAAAACCTCTGTAATATATTATATTAACCAGGGCCTTGTCAAAATCCTTGAAAAAATCGTGTCCTACCTTCTTCAGTTTCTTAAAATTGGTTTCTGCTTAACCACCTTCACTGCGTATCGTGTGGTTTTGCTCGTTCCTACAAACTGCTTATGTTTAACTTTTGCAGAAATATGTCTTTGTTTTAACACATTTTCTGCAGCATCTATGACATTTCACCCCGCTCGTTAATCTGCTGTAATTGTGACAGAGGAGCACAAGCTTTACCTATTCAGTTTTCTGTTATTTTCGTTCCGTTGAAGAAAACTCCAGAATAGTTAAGCTAACCTATATCACTTTTGATCAATCTGCTTGTCGTGAAACGATGGAAGATGCCTGATTGAAAGAAGGTCCACGGGTCTTAGTTCCCAACATTTCACTTTACCTAGTAGATTGATAGTTATTTACCTTTGGGTGTGTTTGGTTAGGTAACCTTACTTTTGTGTGTGCTGGGCGCAGTCATAAATACTCTGATTCCTGTTTCTACAAAGTAATTTTCCTAATTTTCCTCCTGGTTGGTTGTGCAGATTCTTAAGTAGTCCACACATACTGAGTCCAATAAATTATCGTCCACACGCTCCAAAGTTTGGTTTCGTCTATTATTCCGATGCCCGCCGCGTAACCCATGTGATCTAATTTACTACTTTTATTTAACCAATCCAAACGAGGTTGATGGTTTGATGGAATTGTGTATCGGATGAAGCAGGCTGATCAAGATGATCACCGAGTCAGTCCATCATATACGAGCTGAACGGCTAGAACTATATAACGCACCAAGTTCCGCTATCAGGATAGTGTTTGCCAAATACTGTTTAGCTGGAGTAAAGAGAAAGCACTACTAGTTTCATTGCGCCGTTTTGGATGACACTGGCCAAATAATATTTATGAAACCACTGTGCGAACGAGCTAGATAGAATTTTCCCCTATTTGGTTTTCCCCAGTAAAATGTTCAACTGAAAGAACCGAATTTAAAGACTACAATAAGGCTACTTGGTTGCAGTCGAACGTTAATAATGCACAGCTATTTTATTTAACGACTACAAGATAATTTCACATGTTGGGCAAATATCACATGAACACTCAGTCACTGACGCTGACGAAATGATGCAAGAGATCCTGATGCTGCTGACCCATGCTGGTTGAGGCTGTTTGATGTGTGATGCAGCCTAACTTGAATTTCAATCCTATTTTTAGCGGACAACTCCAAAAAGATTGCCTACAAATGCATAGATCGATCAGCGATATTTTTAATAAAAAGCAGTACACTTGTTAATCCGATTACAGTCACGAGATATTGAAAAACTAATAGCTTTCATTTGCTTATATTGCTTAGGATTTCAACACCTCAATGATTTTATTAAGCTCCAAGTTGCGGTGTAAGCTGAAGGTTCGAGTGCATCCAACCTTGAATCCAAACAAAGCCAGATGGTCTGTGGAGTTTCGGACAGCATCACAACGGTTCATTGGGGATACGGAAAGAATTTGGCCTAGAGCTCGTACAGCCAATTGCTCAAAATTACAAGTTGGGAGGAGAAATGAAAAATGGTGTGTTGCACCTTTTATGGTACGTTATAAATTAAAATTAATCTGTGGATATTGTCCGTTTTACGATGCCTAATCTTCGCGTTATAATTTTTAGGAAATTTGACTTAGAACTTTTCTGTTGATAGAGACCAAAAGATAGGTGGAAAGACCAGTTTGCTCCGTGCATATATATTGTACTGAAATTGATATCCACGTCGGTATCGCCTGCATTCATGGTTGCATCGATGGTCACCAATTTGGTGAAGCATTTATGTGGCAATTTTGCAAAGGTCCACCGAAATCTGTTCGCAGTAGTTGAAAGCGCTTGTGACCAATTAACTGAGCATTATTGCATTGACGTATTGCCAAGGAAAACAAGTCCTCCTTCATGCTATTGTGGGCTATTGTCACACTGCGTGGCATATAGTATCAAACAGCATAAAACTGTGAGACGTAAGCCTCTGCAGATGAAGGTTCCACGGATCAAACACTTGGGAGGATAAGTCCAAGGATGTCTAGAAAGCTGAATTGCATTTTCCGCGAATATATGCGACGATAAACTATGGCAAACGCAATATTTGCTGCTCGGTTTATAAAGGGCGGGTGCCTAGTTTCAGACCTGAGTTTGCTGCTGGGTGTGATTAGGTGAAATAAGGTCTCGACTTAGAGCACCTACTGAGATGTAATATACTGTAGGTCTTAATGTGGTAAACTTGCGTCCGACGATAAGTCAAAGTGCACCGTCAGAGCCGCTTGCACTTGTCTCTGTAGTAAACGCCATAAACTAAATTGGTGCCATTATTGTGGCGTTGGACAAGTTTGATCCATCATGTTCCGCCCCACTTGATCTGATAGTAATTTGGACATCGGTTCTATAGCAATATTTTTGTGACGAAGGAGAAAAAATTGTCATGATATATTCAAACTAACTACAGTAATTGTTCTTACGTGCCGGGATCACTCAGTGTTCGTTTTGTTGTAACCTCCTACCAATGCCCAAACACTTCAAACTGCAGCGTGTTAAGTTTTGTTTATCCTTGAAAGCAGGTGTAGAGTGGAGCTGCTGCTTATCCAGTGTGTAATTTCGGTTGTCAGCTTTCTTCCATAAACTCAAAACAGCCGACTTGGCTGGATTAAGTGAGAAGTTGACATCTGCATACCACATAGGGTTATGTATTTGATGTCATGCTGAGGCATGTCGCAGTCGTCAAGAGAAAATATTTCGTTTTGAAAACTTTGAAAACTTTAGATAATAATTCATTTTGTAGTTTTCTTTGCTTCGAAATTACGCGCTAACTCGAAACAACTTCGTAATCGCATTTTACAGTTACAAATAAACGTTACTACGCATGTTGTAGCGAACTGGTAGGCGCACGACTCGGCTAAGGTTACTTCAGATAGGTATTCCCCCGATTACTTACTGTGCATTGTGTTAATGCTTACAGCATGTAAAATTTTCAACCTGTATAATTAAGGAACGTCCAATTTTTAAACCTCAGTTGAACAACGAATATGCCATGAACGAACTCCTGGAATGTGCTCAAGCTAAGGATGTTATGAATATTCCCGGCCAAGTTATGACAACAGCCAAATTCGTATCACCAGAATCCAGTTGTGCTTCTCCAACCGCAGTGCAATTGTTCCATGAGCTCATCAAAAAGTTTGAAACGCGCAACTGTGCAGTATTCCCTCTAGAAGAGATGGACAGATCACGTTCCGCGTCTGCGAAACGACGTGCCGAGACGGACCAATGGAACACAACCAGCATAAGCAACATTCAGCATTTTGGTTTAATACAAATAGAGCTGTGGCTCTCTCACTTCATTTATACCGCCTTTTTCACAACTGTCAATAATAAATATGTGCATAAGCAAACAAACACTCAGGTTCCTATGCAGCGGATTTTCCCAGAGCCCATCGTCGTTCCTTTTGCAAAATATTATTGTTGTGGATCAAACTGCTACCGACAAACTGTGAAAAACAAAATATCAAATATGACACCATCAAATATGCACAACTGCATGAACTTGCGGTGCGAAAACATTCATACAACGACAGATCTCATAAACCAGCTGTCTGGTTTACGCACAACAGAACACTTCTGCAGATTTCTGAAAACACGACTGCCTGGAGCAAACGCTGATGCAGTGCTTTCATTATGTCTCCATGGAGAACTGATGCAGCAGATAACAATAAACCAGGTTCGACTAATGTGTGAGAAACTTTGCAATTATCTGACGTCTAACGGAACAATGCACATTAACTGAACAAGTGAGAATATTTTGAGCATTTGTATTGTACTGATATTTGTGACTTCACAGCCTGCACTCCTTATAGTACAGCGTTGCACCTGAAGATACAGTGATTTGGATTCCTTTTGTAACATATCAATTCAGGTATACATGTTTCCTATGTATTGTCTACACTAGGTTCGACAAAAATGCGACCTAAATATGCTGATGGCAATGCTATAATTTTAGCCTACATAGTTAAACGGTTCTACAAGAGATCGTGAGCATTCATAAGCCAGCAAATAATGGATGCTTCCTTAACGGAAGTAAAAGGATGGATACTGTGTTAAGCTTCACTAAGCATGTAAAGTATGCTGGCTATTAAAATTCCTTCAGCTAACAAAAAGACATTTTGAGAAGTTGGTTAATGAGTTAAAACAACTAAACCATGGCATAGATTAGATAACATTAATTCAGCACTCACAGTCTGTGTGT
>CALYDF020002348.1:0-15858 GCA_944474145.2 Dicrocoelium dendriticum | reverse complement strand
TATAGCAGACAATTAGTAACGCTGCTAAATTATCCGAATCGTGTTACATTTTTTCGAGGGGAATAAACAAGCCAGCAAACGTTTTAGTTCCATTTTTAACTACTTGAATGTATATGGTCTTCTGATTTAACGATTGTGCAAAATGTAATGTGACACGATCAGTATCACAACAGACTATATGAGTAGGTTGCTTCTCTAAATTTAAACCTTTCAGGTTGTCCAACTGATGGGCGCAAACTTTCACACTTTTTACAAATCCTGTGAAAAGGAGATGAGGGATTTGAATCGGCTATCCTCCTACCGACTGGAGGCGAATGAACCATTTTACGAAGTCGATGAATTGCTATATTTGGAAAGGCACGCCCAATTGGTGTATGATCTCAATAAACCCTATTTGAGTTGTGAATACAATGGATATAATCAAATGGAACAATGTAGGCGACGAGCTGGAGTGAATTGCACCAATCAGATCATTGTTGTAACTCATCGTTTGATGTTCATCAAAAGTAGCTTTCGGTTGAAATCATCGTTCGAGCAACACCACAAACATTTTTAGTTGTTGACAAACCACGATAAACATTGCTTGGTAGTTGATTATAGGCAAAGTCCCTCGCTTATTCTACGGATATGTTTGAATTAAGTGTAGAATGTTTTTTTCACATTTAGAAAACATGTGCGGTTATTGTTGTGAATTATTTGCATAAACGAAAGTTGCTATTTTTTTAACTATATGCATTCCAGGAAAATCTAACAAACGCCATTGTACAATGATTAATCTAATTCCAGTAATTCAACCTGAGTATTTTTACCTAGCACATTTGCTGCGGTTAGATTTAAGTAGCTATAAAGACTGACTGTTGCATTCAAATATGTTGCCTTGGAGCATTTTACTATATTTTACTTCAACTTTCTTTAGTACCTGATCATCAACCGGACGGAAGCAACTGACAAGGCACAAATAATCCCGCATAAATTTCACACTTGTTTAAACACAAGCTTATTTAGTCGTTACACTTGATTATTCCGTACACTAATGTAATATTAATGCATATTACAATCGTTTCCACACAGATTAACTACGTGTATTTCACAGTTACGTCCCTTTCAATGTACAATATGATGCTAGGAAAACGTAAACAATGGGAACATTGAGCCTAAATCCTAATGTCGAGCTTCAGTTCGTAACAGATTCATTTAAATTACTTATACAGCCGTGACCTAGAGCTGATAACCAGTGTGCCAAACGTTTACATGCGTGAATGTTCAAAGTCCGATAAGTTTGACACCGATATGAGAGCTACTACAAAAGTGGAATTTTAGCGCTGTTTGCACCAGTGCGCGCATATCAGTGAAACTGACTGACTACGGCAAACAAAACAACCTACTTCGATTTCTGCCCACAATATACTCGAGCTACGAATTCAAGTGAGCTGGTAGTGCAACCATATGACTAGTACGAACTTTGTTCCATCCTGGGAAAATGTAGTTCGAAGTGATGTGATTTATGGCAAACACAAAGGAAAAGACAGAAACGATGCATGGAATTTGGAACAAGTTATGTATCAAGCTGTTGTTTTAAGCAGGTGGCATGCGATTGTCACGCTGTCACGGTCGATTATTAAATGTTAAGAAGTGCAGAATTTATTTAATACCCTAACTGCTTGTAGTTCAAAACACAAAGTAGGGCAAACTGTCAATATGAAGGCACAGAAACGGAGCACTATAGAAACGGTGAGCCTTCTTGAACTGAAATCGCGGAAAATCATGCTTTTAAAATGGGTTAGGTTTTAGTAGGCTTTTCAATCATTCATCCTAAAGGTAGGCTGCAATTTACACCTACCCACTGCAACTATCATCCCAAATTCCCTTGTATATGTATGTTCGCATGTATGGAGCCAGATCCGCCTGTTTCTAGGCTTATGTTGTCCGCAGCAAAAGTAACGATATATTGGTATAAAAATACATTGAATTACGTGTGCCTGTATTTCATGTATATACCGACGATCCGCTTGCTTACTCGAATTTATATTCGTTGTTGCAATGGAATAGCATTGGTTTAGGCCAAGATTACTACAATGTATGTTGTATTTAAACTCATGGTGATAGCGATATCATTGAGTGGGAAAGGATGACACCAAAGTTACCAACCTGTGACCCTTGATATACGTAATTCCTTAATCACCGAACATTGAAGGTTGATAATATTTAGGGAGCAAAATGTATTCGCGAATAAAGTGCTATGGCTTTGATTCTTAGCGGAATGGATTACTCCAAATAAAAAATTCTAAAATGACGTTTATAAAATATGCCGATATTCTGTTATTTAAATGCTGGGGTACCGAATCTAGTTGACCTTTGTGACTCGGTATCAAAAGGGGTAGGATATTCTTCTAATATTCCAATAGTTTCAGGTTTGAATACTGCCAACTTCGACTGTTGAGATCTACTGAGATCGAAAGGAGTCATGGATTGCAGTACTTAAAAGCGTAATACATCCAAATTCCATCTAGTTTATCTAGGATCCTTGTGATCAAACATACAAGGTTCCCTTTAATGGGATTCGCGGTCCACGCTGAGATTCCGCGTCGCAATCCATCCACACAACTTGTAATTACAAATGACAGACCAATCAGTCATTTGCCTTTTGGCTAAGCTTTTTCCGTCTTGACCCTGTGCCTCTGGGTTAGCGGCGATAACTGACATCCCAATGGTCTGTTCTTCGATGCATACTACCTTTCTGATGAGAACAAAACACCAAAACGCACAGATCTTCGACGAAACTCCATCTTCCGTCTCAGACGAAACGGAAATTGATCTTCTAATACCCAGTTGCAGCCTCAGCTAGTGAAGGATGTTGCCAATCCATCTAAGTGCGTGATCCACGATTCTACAACACTTAAGTCTGAAGAACTATGAGAGATCCCGGGAGGATCCAAATCTTTGGGGTTGTCCATGCAGATCTAAGGTATCCGGGCCCCACCATTGGTAGATTCGGTCATACTACCTTGTGCACACATCAGGTAGGAGGTGCGTAACAAATGTTGACGCAAGCCGCGCTGTTTCGGTAAATATATGTTGCACGTGTTCATGCAATACATGAGCGAATCTCAGGGACGATCTAGTCCATATAATTTGAAAGAAACCTCGGTAGATTTACTGATGATTAGATCTCAGGGTTTGCATGACTGCTGTCTTTATACATTTGGTTGATAATACTACCTTTCCAAATAGACTGGAATTCATATTCACCACGGTAACTATTAACGAATAACCCTTGGGGGTTGAACAGCTTCGCGGCTGTAACTTCCAAGGCTTTTAGGGCAAATATTACCCGCTGCTTGATAACCATGATAGGCGGTGACAATAAATTCCTTTTACACAATAATTGGATTGCCGCTGACGGGTAAATTCTGGATGGAAGCCAAATTGCAGTTCTGTATGTATACGCTCCCTGCAGTTAAACAACCTGGCATAACCTGAGAGACGCTTACAAATTTCAAGAAATACATGCATGACATGGAAAAGTGAACTTTCTTTTACAGTACATACGGAAAAATTGTCATTTAGCCTTCCGAAATCGCATTAGATGTATTTCCCGACAATGAATAAGACTTCGAGCGTGCAAATCGCCCACTTGTGCACTCGTGATTTTTTCACTGTTGATCAGCGGCATTTTGTCGTACACTTTTGTATCTAAAATTCTTCGTCTTGATTTTATAAGCTCCACCTTATGATACTATTTTCTCGAGTACACTCCAGTACATTCTAAATTTACGCTGAATTCTAAATCCTGGACTGTTTCGCCGATATCCAAGCGACAAATATTGCATAACTCTAACCAGCAGAGACATAGTTTGGTCTCACACGACAGACCATTTCAACGGCTTTCGACCGAACACTCACTCGCTTAAATCCGACATTACTTGAAACAGCAACGTTTCTCAAGGCAAATTCAAAAGGCGCATTCCATATGCTTAACCACGAAAATTCTCAATAACAAACTCGTGTAATCTGCCCCACGTTCAAGCTGACACATTTGACTGGCACGCCAGAGTGGACAGTCTGCGGACACACAGCTGCAACATGAGCACTGTGACATTGCCGACAACGGCAGTAACAGAACTACGTTTTACCATAAATGGTGAGTCATTCGACTGGTTAGTAACATTTGCTCAACAAGCGCGATACCCAGTATGCCATTGTCTACAGACCAATGTGGATTATGTTCCAAACTTGTTAGTGGGACACTCTGTGCCATAACTTTTGCAGGTTTTTCCATGTGCGTTCGCTCTGAGTTAAAACTAGCCAGACCAGATTCTCCATGCTTCTACGCGGAAAGTACATCTATCCCAATGATAAAAGGCGTGCTCCTATAATCTCAGATGTAAGACCAGCTACTAGCCGATTTTGAGGAAATGGTAACCAATAAATCACAACGGTTGGGGTAAGCATTGCGTACATTGAAACTTAATCCCTTGCGTAAGTACTACTCCTATCCCGAGAATAACGGCTAGTAATACCGTAAGCAACACGACAATAAGAGCCCAGAACATCAACTGCTGTTTCAATACCACACGTGGCTTACAGTTGACTATTACGGTTGCCAGTTTGATCGGAGTTACTACGCGTAAGGCTACTTCCAATCTCCTGAAGGCGTGTGTAGAAAAAGAGCAAGCCGGTACTAACGAAAGTTGGGTTACGGTTTATTCCAAGAAGAGCGGTCATTAAAAATAATCCTCACTCCCAACTATATATCGGAAACTGATGAGTGTAGCGGTTTTCCAGTGAAAACACCACTAGTTTCCGGCGGTACATCTCCGAGTATTTCAATCACTAACCACCATTTGTCGAAAGGTGTAAAGGAACAACTAACTGTACTGAGCGTACTGTGCTTCAATATCCCAGAATCAAGTCGACATGAATAAGAGGCAGGCAGTTGGATGACCTCAACCAGTGGGATATTATTAGAAACCAAATCGGAGTTGTACTGAAGCCTTTACACGGAGTGCGTATTACACTAACCCCAAATCTAAACACTTCAGAGAGCCAAGAATTCTGTGTGTTGTGCTGAACTCCACCACTGAAGTAAAATCAGCCGACACGTTGTCTCAGAAATGAACATTGCTCTATTCGTATCTTTCCAGCCATCACATGGGACGACCGTCATCAAGTTAACCGCAACTTAGAGGACTACCGGACGAAAAGTTCAAACAGAGCCAAAATTTTTCACGGGATTCCTGAAACTGAAGCATGTGATGCGCATGAAATAATATCCCATGATAAAGAGCAGTGGTGTTACATTCGTGAAACACTCTGTTTGGATGATGTGTTAGCGAAATCTGTGTCACGACTGCGTACCTCACCGAACTACAGATAAGTGGCCCGAGAGTGTTGAAGGTAGTCCTTCAATCAAAACATATAGTAGCACGGCTGCTAAAAAGCTGGTACATGTTCCGTTGTAGGCTACTATCTGAGTTTGGGCTGAAGACAATCAGTAATATGCTTCCTAGAGATGATATGTCACTCAAAGAACCAAACGAGATGGGGATTATAAAAGAACCATACAGCAGTAGTATGTCTAATGAGCCCATACAACCTGTAGAAGATGATATTTACCGGACACTTTAAACTGTACGTAGAAGATTAAACACGGGACTAACTACGCGGACGATGAATAGGACATTTAACCCTTCTCCAAGTACACACCGAAAAAAACGATTATTCGCCGACCAGTGAGTGGTCGGCGAAAGTTCACGTATGAGTTGCATAACCTCCGAAACATTGCTTAAATCGGAGAAACTTTCATGTATGTAAGCTAACATCCAACAGCTTCTCAGTAACCTTACTGAAATTCGGCTACGTCAGGTTTCGAATGCTTGGGACCTAATTGCTGTTACCGAAAATTGGTTACACTAAGAGGTGATGGATGCTGACGTTGAGATAACCGGTATGTCACTCATCCGGAACGACCGTCCAAAAGCGACGTGCAGTGTGCAATAGTTGATTATCTGGAAACACACGTTACCGACTCACTCTGTTGCCATCTCCGACTAAGACACAACGACGCATGTCTCGTATTTGGCGTTTGCTACCTCCCAACTTCCACTCCGGAAATGGATTCCCGCTTGATACGTGTCCTAAACAGAGTAGTACGCACTGGACACAACTACATTCTCATCTCCGGGGATTTTAATATACGCCATCTGGAGGTATCTACATCACCAAGTAACAGTTCAAAGCAGAAGTTCCTGAACTTATCGCCAATATTCCCTTGTACAATCATGTCACTACGCCCACTAGATTCTGGATAGCAAACGATTCGTTCATATTGGACCTTGTGCTCACGAATGGAGAGCCCATGGTTGACAAGTTATTGATGGATAGTCTATTAAGTCTCAGTGACCCTGTAGTGATAACATGCAACTATGTGCGTTATGCAGATTATCCATCCGAACGCTGGGAACTAACACATTCAATCACACACAAACATGTCTTGAAAAACTAGTAGTCGCATCCGCTTGAAAATTCTTAAACAACAGATTTTTTGACAACGTTTGGGTAAAGGTCGTTGCTAGATTCAGCGATATCGTCAACATACCATCAGAGACCAAGCCCCTTTGTGCTACAAAAATGCCTATATCTCTAAGGAGCAGGACTCGAAAATGCCTGGCGATAAGGGATGCAGCATGGCGTGCTTACAACATTAACCCAGACGTAGAGACGTAAGGCAATTTCCAGACACATTGCAATCATTGCACTGCACCTAACTGTGAGGACAAAGAAACTTATCAACAGTGCTTAGCCAAAAAATCCTTGCAAACAGCAAAATGCGGTATAGTCATGTCAACAATCTTCGTAAATTAAAGCACAGCATCCCTTTCATTTTCACTACAGGCAGTAGAGTACAAAACGCCGAAGAAGCAGCTAATGTCCTATGGTTACAATATACCCCCATTTTCAAACTAGCGGCCTCTACCTTCCCATAATGTCATGCACATTACCGACTTCATTGTTTACACAAATAATTATCAACCTATTAATTACGTTAAGGATGTTAATTTCACCGCGCTATCATAGCACCCCGAGAGGCGACAACATCCGCCTGAAAGCATTGAAGGCTGCGGCCACCAAGCTAGCTGAACCACTGTCACAGTTCTTCCAAAGGTGCTTTGATGAACAACAAGTCCCCACTATGTGGAAGCGTGGCATTATCACCCCAATTTATAAAGACGGTAGCCGTTCAGAGCCTGCAAACTATCGCCTAGTGACTCTCCTCCCTGTGCTCGAGAAGGTGATGGGAGCGGTCGTTGTTGTGGCTCTAACGGACTACCTGGATAAATACAATATCTTGGCACTGGAGCAGCATGGCTTCCGTCAACACCGGTCATGCACCGCCAGCCTACTGATTGTACGAGGTTATCGGACGGAAGTTGATGGTGATGGGCTCGAAGTTGACGTCATCTATCTGGAGCTCTCCAAACCTATCCACCGTCTAGATCACCGCATCCTATTTCACAGACTACAAAGCTACGGAAACGGAGATTCTGTGGTTGCTACAATTGGCAACTTTATTCACCAACGGGAACTTCAAGTGCGCTTTAGGGGATCACTCTCTAACCCGATTGAAGTGGAATATGGTTTACCACAAACATCAGTGCTGGGACCGGGCTTATTTCCGGTGTTTACCAACGACATGTCAATAGTTAGCTCATCAAATTACATGATTTTCGCCAATGGCGTCAATATATAACTGCCGATTAGTATCAAGGAAAATCCCCATGTAATTTAACATGATCTAGATTGCATTTATTAATGGTCCGATAGGAACCTGCTTTAGTTGAACATAGCTAATTGCAATGTAATCCATCTGTCTCACCAACCGGTGAACGTTTACCATCTGGAGACCACACCTTGCAGAAGGTCTCTCAGGAGCGTGACCTGGGTGTATTGGTACAGGAAGCAAAGAAGACGACCAGAACCGGCAATCAACACTTCGGTCTTCTTCGCAGAGCCTTCGGTCGGTTTGAACCCTCAATCATTCCCCAAATCCTTAACGCTTATGTGCGACCGCAAGTAGAATATTCTATCCAGGCGTGGCAGCCGTGGTAGGAACAAGATCTCCTTGCTCTGGAGACTCCTCAACTAAGGACAACCAAGAACGTTAGGAACATCCTTCATCTGCCCTACCAGATTAAACTGAAATCTTTAAGAGTGTACAGCGATCGATATCGGATTTTGCGGGGGGATCTCATAATGGTTTACAAGATTGCGAAGAACACAATCCACATTTGTGGCTCGCTACTGCAACAGAAGCACAACACTAACCTAAGAGGTCATCCTCTGAAACTGACAATACGGCATAGCCGGACTGAACGCATAAACATTTCTTTTCTCTCCACCTGTGCCATCCTTGCAACGCCATCCCTAATTATGTGGTCGATGCTCCCAGTCTGACGATATTTAAAAAATCCAGCTGACGATGCGTTGCCATATTTGCAAATGATTTTATGACTTATTAGCCAGGGGCTACAAAACGTAATCAAACGGTGTCTTACCAAACACCCAACCAATGGATTAATGGATGTATATTTTTAATTTGCGAAAATCTCCGCTATTCTACATAAGTCTATGGTGAGTCCACCAAAACGTTTTTCACTTTATCATGCAATTTTATTTTTTGCAATAATTTCCATCCCACCGGACTTGTTAAGTATTGCTCTTTTAACCGCAATAAACCACTTTCCATTTTTCTATTGTCGGTATGGTTTCCATCAAATCCATCGTTAACTATATTAGTCAAGTTTTAGGTTCATTTGTCACTGGGCCCAAAGGAATTCATCGAATTAACCTACATCGTGGTCATGAATAATTGATAAATCACCAGATTCACGAAGTTTAGTGAATGAACTGAATGAACAAAATTAACTACTTCCAAAATTACAATTCATTTGCATCTGTGGATTGTCACCCGAAAGCTGTCTCGTCTAGTGGGACAAGCCGGTACGGCGAGTGGTTAACATAGGCTGAAACCGAGAGCATGAGAAATTTGCATGTGGAATAAATTTGTGTGTGCACATTTTGATCGTTCGATGACTGTTTTCGAACAAACGCGTGTGGTCTTAAATGTGATATTGTGTGTCAATAATTTCAATCTGATTAGGCACAACTTAGCCTAATGTGATTAGACAGCCAGAATGACCGACATCCTTGACTATGAAATTTGCATCAACAAGTCGATTGTTTGAAACCCAAGTGCCTTTTTGGTCAAGAGGAGGCTAATTTATGGTGTGTTTGGAATGACAGGAGAAGCAGATGATTGCTCGTTTTTGAGAAAGTTGATGAAGTGCGTGTCGATTACAATTTCTGAGGCCGAGACGGAACTAGGGCACAGTATATGTGTTAGTCGGACTAACAATCCCAGTTGTTTACTGTACGGGTGGGATACAAGAGCCATTGAGGGGGAATCAAATGCAAAAGAGCAGTTAAATCTCTGGAATAGATAATATATAGCGCGAATAACTAAATGTATAGAGGATGAACTAAAGGTATAAATATATGGGTTGGTCTGGCGAGAGAAATGCTTAGGGGTGATAATGAACAAATTCAATGTTCCGGTAACTGCGAATTAGATGATTTAAAGCGTAGCCTATCGCCATATACGACGAAACGATAATCAAGTTTCTTGCTTATGCGGTTCGGCTTGCGTGTTACAGTATATCGTGTATTCCATACCGGGAACAAACATGTAGAAGGACATAGCTTCGATTGGAACAAAGCAGAAGTCTTGGCACGGGGTGTGACAAGAAAAGAAAGAGGATTCTTGGAAGCTTGGTTCTCAACGAAAAACCCAATCAACCTGCATGTGGACATGAATTCAATATACGAATCCCTTCGGCAGAAAGAAACAAAGATTAAGTTGTCGCGCAGTTTAAGGGAGAACATCTCGGGCGCCGACTATATTCTAGGAGAAAGTAGGTAGTGGTCACGAGACCTAAATCGACACTGCCACTTTCAAAAATCACTTGCAGTTCGATCACGAATGGAGGATCCAAACAGTAAGATTGCACGCAGCATCTCATTGCACTCAGGATGCAAGCTCGCATGGTGTTGAAAAGTTTGCAACAAAACCGCCAAGCTCGGAGAACAAATGAGCAATTGAACCCCTAAGTAATATATACCATGAACAAGACAGTGAAAACATTCCCAGTTCATACATTGTATGGCACGCGGCTTGCAGTAGAAGGATTAAGCAGTACCGTCATACAAGTAGAATTCTTGACCAGGTCTTTTTAGGTAAAGATATCCGCATTACTCGCATTGTGATGATTCCTACAGATACGCCATTTCAATTTAAGAGAGCGCAATTCCTAATTCGTTTGACGTTTGCAAACACAATCAAAATAGCTCATGGACAATCTTGTGAAGTATATGTTTTAGGTCTTGGCCCGGACTGCTTCTCACATGGACAATTATGTGTTTCTGGCTCTATAGTCGGCAAAACTGAAAATCTCTACATCTTACAGGTAACGTAACAAAAACAAACATTGCATAATCGCAAGCTTTGTGAAACTACATCTATTCGAAAGGCGAGCTTTTTCTTTGCTTTCTGTCTCATTTAAACACACTAAGCCACAGCAACACAGCCAAGTACAGCTAAATACTTCTTATTATCAATGGAACGAGACACATCTGAATACGCGTTCTTAAGCATTGGCACATGTTAGAAATATATCAATCACGAGTAGATTGGGAATTAAGGATTACCAGGATGTTTTCTATAATTTTCAAGCACAAAATAAGTGTGTGAACATTGGTAGATTGCGGATTAACAATGTATAATGTGTATGCTTTGTTATAGTGGATACACTCTTTGTGATGTACGGTTGTCGTCGTGGGAGGCTCGGGATTAGCGTTGTTAATCAAAGTATGTATTTTCATTGTTAAAATCAAAAATCAAGCCTGGGATGGAACTAATGAGTACATTGTACTTGAGGTAAGAATTTTTGGAGCAAGAGGATTGAGCATTGGCCGGTCTATTTGGAGTCAAATCGTGGATTAAACTCTCTGGAATGTTATCTAATGCTTAATTGTGGATCCGCGTAATGTCAACGGAGAAAATACACTATGTTAATAGAACAAGCTAGATTTGCAGTGCTAAAAAGGCCAAACGTATTAGTTCAGACCAGTTGCCCGTAACAAGGAAACAGAACACTTCCCAAAGCAATTACAAGCATAGTTTGGAGGAACTGTCATTCTTGACTATGTGAAAGGGCTCTGTAACGCCTTCTGAATAGCTCAAAGTGAGCTATGTAAAACTGTCCCATCAGTGAGGAGAATACCAGATTCCAGTTCTTCTGACCGCAGTGAAAATGAATCTGGATTTTTCCAGTGTAGTAGCTTGCAACATCAGCAGCGAAATCTGCCACTCGAGGTCGAATGAAAGATACATGAAACTTCTAAATGTGTACCTACATGCAAGTTGTCTGTAGTTGAGCTGAAACCAATTGTTTAGACTATAGGTGGGTGCTAGCAATCCAAGGTACCAAATGTATAATCCATATGAAACGTTAAGTTGTAACATCAGAAAGATTAGCACCATTTCGTGTGCCTAATTACAGAATGTTTAGGCTGCATCCGGCATACATCCAAAAACGAGAGTTGGTCCACTAGAGGCGTAGCGAGGTGTGGGGGTAGGTACATAACTTGGGGCGGCATTTTTAGGACGGTTATGTTTTATATGTCGAATATAATAGGAAGTAATTTCAGATATGCTGTGGTTTGAATATTTTAATTATACTTTGTTTGACCAAAAACAATTTCGCGCCAGTTGGCACACTCTGCAAACCTTAATTCCAGCGATCCCTTTAATTTTCAGGTGGAGACGGACTGCCGTAAGGCAGCACTTTATCTCCGCTGTCGTTTCATTCGCTGTAGCCACTGCACCTCTCCACACACACTCTTGTGCGTGTGCTTTTTGAACCAGTTCGAATGGCGCTACTCGGTTCTTTATATCCCTTGCATCTAACTTGGGTGGATCATACTGTTACCCCTGTTCTCAGTTTCGGCATATTCTTCGTCAAATTCTGCTTGTGACATCACATCACTCCAGAGCTTTTCAATAGTATTTTTGATCTCGTTCGGTAGATAAGCTGCGGACTCTCAAACCACTCCGCAACCATCCATACAGGCAGGAGCATTACAAAGTTATGAGACCTTTTGTGTCCTTCACCTACTAACCATCGTGTCCAAGGCATTTGGGGTAGTTTACCAATGCCCCGCGTGCGTTGTCGTGTAACTCGACCTATCACTGCACGCTGCACCTAAGTGTGCTTGTGTGCGCGCGGTCGCAAGAGTGCGACATTGAGACAGCCACTGGCTCGACGCTGGAGCAATCAATCCAGGGTCCTGGGTAGGAGTAACGGTCAAACGTTAACGTACCCTGATGAGTGCAAATAACCGAGCCGTGGTGCCTAAAGGCGCCTGGGGAAAGTGCAATAATTTGGTCAAAATGGTAATTTTCTGTGGAAATTGCCAAACCTATTTCCATGCGAAATGCGGGAAACTCAAACTAAGCGAGTTCAGGCTGATCAGCTGCAGGCATGACTCCTGTTGTTTCTGTGTGAAGTGTAATACTGTCCCACTTGTTAAGATCGTAATGGCACAGTCCCAGAATTATGGAAGACTTGCTGACGTAGTTGAGATGCTGGGCACAAAATAGCTTCGATAGGAACAAGCATAGAGAGCTGCTTAACACAGGTCCATTCACAGAACTCTACAGTAAGACAAATCAACAACGCCGAACGATACACTAACAAAGCTGCTCCTGCCACCGCTGCCAATAAGCAAACTCACACAGACGTTTCCAAACACTTCACTCCCAGTCCATTTACTGTAATTTCCCATAAATCCACTTCGTCCCACCGGATTTCGCCGGAACCCAGGAGACATGCTAATATCAGTGGCAGCAGGGACGTTGTTTCATCATGGTGCACACCAAAAGCAGTGGCAGCTGTTTCTATAACCACACCTATAACTAATGTGAAAAGCAACGCTGCGCGGATGCACAACAAAGCGATGGGTCTTTCAAATACGTTCCAAACTCCAAAGAAAGACAATTAGAAACAAAGCGAATGCCCTATCTATAATGCGTACCAATGTTCCTGGGTCAACATTGTATTCTTTGACGAAGAAACAAGTGGATAAACTAAACCAATGGAATACTATAATTAACGTCCTCGGTCTTTTGATTAAAACCTCCAAATTGAAGGTTGAACTGCAATGCATTATCCTAAGTACCCTGCTCTGCAATCACATCAGCTAGCCTACCAGATTATTGGCAGCATCCGGTTTCGGATTAGCCTGTCAATGCGGCCAGCCACAGGAAGCCTACACCTACAGAACGGCCATGGTTGACTTGTGCTGCAGCATACACAGCTTCATCCACACACTTCATACCCAGTGTAAACCCGAAGGAATAAGACCGGAAGTTATGTGGATGTGAGTCAGGTTTCATCAACGGAGCCGGCCAACCCTCCTTCAAAGGCAAACACAAGCACGCTGTTTGTGAGAATCAAGCACACACAAGGCGGTGGATGGACCGTAGTCCGCTCAACAATGAATGCATGGAACCACTATTTAAGTCTAACGCGGCCACAAGAACCATGCACCCCATCCCCTCCAGCAACGACCAACGGTATCCTGGAGATATTTTGGAAGAGGTAGTGGTTAATAAACAGGTAGGCACCTTGTCAACATGCACCTCAAGAGCAACCACATCAACGACATCAAGCAACATCCAATCACTTTAAAAGACAATAGCAAATAAAATAAATCGAATAATGAATACAGATACGGTGAACTAAATGAGCGTATGAAATAAATTGGTTGTACCAAACGCGAATGGTTTAAGCGTCAGCAAATATATCTTAAGAAAATGCCACAAAGGCGAAAATGTTATCAGCGATTGTTTTATTAGTGTATGACAGGTCAGCAATAAAAGAAAATGTGTCCAACAAGTCATCGATCACGGTGAGTGCAGACGATGGGGGTCTGTAAATACAACCTACTAAGAGAATTGTTGGATTAATAGAAATTGTAATCCACAACGAATCAGGAAGTCTCTGGAGGAATGGTTCATTCAGAGGCAGAACCAATTATTTGTCTATGACGTAGATTATACAGCCAACACCTCTACCATAAAGACGGTCATTACGAAAGATATTACAACCCAGTATCCTGAACAATGTGTCAGACATCTCTGCTGAACACCATGTTTCTGTAATTAGTACTATATCAGGAGAAGAAAGGTGAAGAATATTACGCGGGATGTGCACTTTATTTAACAATGAACGGGAATTAATTAATAGTAAGTGCAGTGTCTTGTTATCCGTTGGGTTGTCTACAGGAATCCAGGTACAGGACCCCAACGAGGTGGTATTTGGAGAGAGTGGAGTGGGGGTGGTGGATACTGAGGACATATCATTTGCGGAATTAGTGTCATTTGGGGGTGTGGCGGGTAGAACGCCACTGGACCCCCAAAAATATGTTGGAAGGGTAAAATACTGGGAAAATGGCGACCCACTGTGAGATTACAGTTTTCTGGCTGTTGCACATAACCCACGTGCCAGTTAAGATTATTTACATGTTGAGGTAGTTGGAGAGGATTTTGGTTGGGCTAATTTCTCTCAGCTACTTGAAGTTCCCTAGCAAGTGGCTCACAAGTTATGGAGCGCACAGTTCGCATATTCAAATGCTGCATGGTTGGAGATATGCCGATTGTCTGCTGGTTTTCAGTGGTGACAGCGTTTGGTGGAACTTTCAAAATAGCTGTGTTTTTATTGTGCTTAGGAGCACCCGTGTAGATTCCACGTGAGGTTTTGCTACCTGTGTTCTTTGCAACAAGGCTGTTCCGCAGTTTTAAAGGTTTGCAGCTTTCAGGAGAGGAGGTTTTCAGTTTCGTACCAGAGCGTCTATGCACCTGGTTGGTGAACGACAAAGAGTGCGTAGAAATGGTCGTTTGCGCAATGGAACTTTCTTCTATGTTCGGGGACGAGTTGCGTGGTAATGCTGGACTAATGTGACACAGAATGGAGTCAGAAGCGATATTTTTATGACAGTTGCTATTTGATTTCAACCTTAGGGCTGATTCATTTATAACCAGTGTCATCTAGGTCAACCAGGTGGGGAAGTTCCTGAGTTTCCGTGGGTGGCGGAACATATTGGTCACATACCGTTTGTCGGAAATAGGCTTTTTTTGCACTCCCTTTGTAGTACTGTTAAATCTGGTTTCAGGACCATGGATACGTAATCTTTCCTAAGGGATAGTGCGCTCCTACTTCAAATGAATTTTTTAGCAAGTGTGTCGCTTGAAAATTTAAAGAGTACTGGACAGACCTGCTTCGGAGATTTCTTTCGCAGCCTCACACAAGAAAACTGCAGTCTTTCAATATGACAATCGTTTGCCACTGCAGAGGAGAGAGACTCAAGAGATAACTTTTCTGGTAAATTAAATGCTATAACATTTTTGGAGCGTTTAATGCGATCATGCACCTCAAATGCAACATGTTGTATAAGATTCCCAACGGATCGAAGGTGTTCGATTTTTGGTGTATCTGGAGTATTAAAAAGATACTTAATCGAGTTAAATTGCTCTAGCACTTGGTACAGATTCAAACCTTTCCTTCAAATCCTTCAGCTGTATTTCAAGCGCAGCAATCGTTTCAATCGCTTTAATGGGCGGTTCTGCAGTAACTGCGCTGTGCTCTATCAGAGAGACCTTATGAGAACTATCATTTGATTGCTTTTCTACTCTTTCGCGCCACTTCGGATTAGATGATGAGCCTTTAATTTTTTCCGTGC